>RXIC02000120.1:146497-176415 GCA_003952965.2 Morella rubra | reverse complement strand
TTTTTCAACTCTTCCCCAACAAAAGATTTTAACTTTATAAAATTAAATAAAAAATATTTTCATAGATTCCAAATTAAATTGACGTTAATCTACAATATATATAAATAATCAACTCTAATAGATTGTGTTCTTTCATTATCAATATTTTCTTTGAACTATTTTTTTTCGAAGGATTATTCCTGTTTCCCAAAATATAGGTTATATTCTCATTTCAGTTGCAATTTCTTTTGTTGAAATCAAAGTAGAAGTATCAATTTTCTCTATAATTTTTTAAATAAGAAATAATAATTTTCAATAGATTAATAGCAATATTGGTATGCATGTCTTTAGATTGTAAGTTTATACTAATTGAATTAACAGCAAACAATGTATCATGCCACATATCTATGCTTAATAAAAATTCAAAAAGTAGAAGCTCATATGTGGCTCAGCATGTAGCTTCACTCTTTGTACACACTTTGTTTTGCTAACTGAACTAAAGCATCTCTTATTTTTTAAACTTGAAGTTTTATTACTTTCACACTTTTATTATGACTTTCCCAATGTGTTTGTGATAGTGGTTTGAGAGTTAATATAGGTAAATTATTTTGAAAAAGTTTCTAGCATTTTGTAGAGGAAGAATTAATCAATTAATGTATGTACATGTTGTATCACTCCAAAGAAATATATAGCTTGAAGGTATAAATTAGCCATGTCACAAAATACTAAGTTTAAATTATGACAACCGCACGGTGTGTAACATGTTCTAGGATTTATATCTAATAGTCTTTTTTGTACACATTATTTTTCTTTCATATTAGACCCATTGTCATGTTCTTTCCTCTTATATCGTTAATATCAAGCTCATATTTTTTTTTTCACTATATCTATAAGTTCATTAAAAAGGCATTTCCCAATTGTGTCATCTACTTCTAAAAATTCAAGTAAATATTCTTCAAGTTGTATTGGATTTTGTTGAAATATCTACCCATCGTAATATAAGAGTCATTTGTTCTCGTTGTCTTGCATATCGGAAGTTCAATCAAGTATAACCAAGAAATATTTTATTTATTTGATTCTTTTAATAACTGTAGCTCTAATTTCACTTGCTAAAATTTGAATCAATTCATTTTATATATTAGGTCCAAGATAATGAATGTGAATTTCACTATGTTTAATACGTTGAACATGTTCTTGTGTTATTGGATCAAATTCCACAATCATTTAAACTTTGCTTAAAAAATTTCCATTATTTCTTTAATAGATCTTTTTATTCTTACTGGGAAATGCTAAGTTGTTCTAAAGAAGATTTTTTATATTAGGGATAATTTTAGTAACACTTTTTTCAATGATCTTTTTCTTTGTTGATTTGTTTTGATTGTCTTTATCTATTGTCAAAAATTTTTTTATATTCTCATTTTTATATCAATCCATGTATACATCTTGTTAATATTTTCATTAGTGATTTCATGACTTTTAAGCCTAAAACTAAGATTTTTTCAATCCCTACTTCATTCGTTGGTTAATTGATTCATGTTAGACTTTGAAATAAATAATTTACAAAAAAAAAAAATACCTTTATTAGGATCTTTTGAATATATTAGCTCTCTCTAGTACTTTTTTTTCCCATTTGGTCATTTTTGGATATAATATGCTGTAAAGAAAATGTCAATTATTTTCATCTTTAGGAAATTTTAAATCACTATCTCTAATTGGACCTCTTTCTAATAGTAAATCTCTTAGATTTATATCAATATTTTTTTTGGAGAATGTCATAGTACACCCTCTAATTATAGGTCAAAATCAATCTCTCCTCCCTAAGTTTCAAAACAACGATTTGCGTCCCTTATGTTTCGAACATGATTAATCCTCACCTTTTGTTTGAGCTAGCTGTTAAGTCATACGGAAAAATATGTAAAATAACCGAAATGCTCCTATAAGATAAAATTTTAAAAAATAAATAAAATTTAATGAAATCAATTAAAAATAAATAGATTACTGAAATAAAGTTTCAATGTTTTATTTAAAAAACATTACTTTTTTATATATCATTTTTTTTAATCTTTTTATGAATTTTTTAAAAATATTTTTAACAATTTTGTCTTGGAGGGGCATTTTGGTCATTTATGTAGTTTAACGGTCAACTTAAACGTAAGACGAGGATTGATCATATTCGAAACATAGGAGACACAAATCTGTTTTGAAACTTAGGGGCAAGATTGATTTTGGCCTATAATTAGGAGGTGTATTATGATATTATCCCAAAAATCAAGCTTCACCTTCATTTCCAAAAGGTAGGATTGCTGACCACAAAAGATTTTATTCAGCTGCGTCACATTTTTTTCTGTATTAATATTTGGCTAAATTACAGCATATGTCCCTAGGGTTTGACCTTTTCTCAGTTTGGTCCTCAGGATTCAATTTTTCCTAAAAATATCCCTAGGGTGAGGACTCATTACCAAATCGATCCTGCCGTCAACTCATTGGATGGAAATGCACACGTGGCTAACGGCTTACACGTGGGAATTGACAGCTCGATTAAAAAAAAATTTTGCCCAATCGCAATGTGACATGTGGCAGAAAAATAAATAAAAATAAATCTAAAATTAGTAAAAAAACATAATTATTAAAAAAAAAAAAAAAAGGGATTGGGGACCCCCGATCCTTTCCGGTGGAGGGGGCTTTCCCGATGGAGGCCCCCTCCACCGGCTGCCGGGGGAGTCTGGCCGCCCAGTTCCGGAGGGAGGAGGAATCCCTCCACCTGGGCAGTGCTCTGGGGCGGCTAGGGGACCTCCCCCATCCTCTCCAAAGCTGGGGTGGAGGAGGGACTCCTCCTCCCTCCGCTGGTCTCCAGTTCTGAGCTGCCAGCTCCCCCGGCGGCCGGTGGAGGGGGCCTCCACTGGGAAAGGATCGGGGTCCCCGATCCCTTTTTTTTTTTTAACATTAAAAAAATTAATTATGTTTTTTTATTAATTTTAGATTTATTTTTTATTTTAAAAAAATGTTTTTATTTTTATTTATTTTGCTACCACAGTGTCACATTGTGATTGGGCCGAAATTTTTTTTAATCGAGCTATTAATTCCCAAGTGTAAGCCGTTAGCCACGCGTGCATTTCCATCCAATGAGTTGACGGCAGGATCGATTTGGTAATAGGTCTTCACCCCAAGGATATTTTTAGGGAAAATTGAACCCTGAGGACCAAACTAGGAAAAGGTCAAACCCCAAGGATGTACGGAGTAATTTAGCCTTAATAATTGCTGTCATGAACTCATGCATGCATGTCTTATTCATTGGTCGCAACTCCGCAATGGATGGCTAGCATACTGATTTTTTTGATTGAGAGGTGTGAAAAGTTTAAGTTTGGGTTGTTGGTGGGAAAGGGAGGGCATTTTGCAAATCATCCTTGTCTAGGAACAACCAAGACATGGATATATCCGCTCCTCCTGGCGGTTCGTTTTGACTCAGCCCGGCACCGGTCAGCTAGCATGTGGGGGCTCATGCGTGTGCATCTCACTTGACGATTTTCTCTCTTGGTTGGTTCCTCTCCACCTCTGGTTGGCTTTGTCACTTCTCTTCGTTGTCAGATTTCTTTTTCTGTTGATCATTTCAGCTTCCTACCGTTTCTGGGTTCTCTGTCCATTGTGGCTTTTTGTCCCTTGTGGACTTGTGAAAGGCCTTTTGGCCTCCTTACTTGTTGGCCTATCGCCTCTACGGAGGATCGGAATAGTCTTTTAGAGCGTGTGACTGAGGTCTTTGAACCTCCTTGATTATTAATGAATGAGTTCTACGTTTTGATTTAAAAAAAAGACATGGATATCTTATAGCAGTATGTATCTAAACTGTGCTTGCCTTGATTTGTACCAGGTTGCCGTACCTGTTCAAGCACATAGAAAGTGTAAATTCGTATTCTAGTTAGGTTTCTACGAAAAGTACTGTCCTATGGTAGCGGCATTTTGGGTTTTACTTATTGCTGGCCATATTAGGAAAAAAGGAAAAAGGTCCCGCTTTAATTAGAAGTTGCACTCGCCGCATGCCAACTCAAGTTTTCGCGTATGTTTTACTTAGGCAATCTTAGTAGTACATATTGACCAACATGATAGATTGAATGCAGGTTGAAGAAACAGGAACAATTGTTAAGCTGACCGATCGAGGAGCTAATATTCTTCCACTTTGCCATCCTATGGCTTTCATTATTAAAAGGAACAACTACCTGAAAAGTACTTGATGGAAATTATTCAAAATAGCGTACACATTAAGAAACAAAAGCAAAGCATTATACATGACCAGCATGATTCATCACCACTAACTTCTACCCCCTCACCCAAAAAGAGCATTATACACGTTCTTGTGGAGTTTGGGAGGGCTGTGTTGATCCATCTGTTGGAAATATGCCCTCAAAACCAGTTATTAGAATAATTATGAGATAATTATTTATTTTTATCATCATATGGTTTGACGTGACCAGCCACGGTGGCTGGCGGCCAGCTTGGCTCCCTCCCCAAGGCTCCAAACTGCGCCCAAGAGATAGAGATCCTTGGGTCAGCCATTTTGATCCATTTCTAATTTTTGTTAGAGGCTGTTGGGCTGTGTTTTAAAATTGGGCCGAAAGAAATTTTAAAAAGAGATGAAAGCCCGTTTGAAATGTTTTAATGTGCTTGGCTGTTTTAAACGTTTGGGCCAAGAGAAATTCTTTTAAAAACTAAGGCTCGTTTCTTGTTTTTAATTAAAGTTTATGGGCTTGTGTTTTTCTTCTTATATTCAGGCCGAATAATTTTAAATGGAGAGGCCCAGTTTTGTATTTTAAAGGAGAGGTCCATTTGTTTTTGAAAGGTGTTGGACCGGCCCGATAGGTTTTAAAAAGAAAGGCCCGTTAGTTCTTAAAAGTCCAGTTCAGTTTTATTTTTTTTTTTTTTAAAAAAAGGGAGGAAGTGGGAGTTACAGGTTGGGCCCATGGCTGGATTGGATCCAAGCCAGGGGGCAGGCCCGTGTGGCACCCCAAAGGGGTCAACGGATCGGGTGTGACCCGAATTCGTTGACCCAATCTAGGTCTGGGTTTGACCCAGACCCATGGGTAAATGGTAACACAGTTTCACCAGTTAAAAAAATTAAAAAAAAAAAGCCTAAAAAAAAATTTACAAATTTAATATAAGTGTTAAATGGGATTGTTTTACAAGAAAATCAATCCCATGGCCTTCCATTGTTGGTATGTGAAAATTTTATTTGATTAATATTGGTTAAAACTAAAATAGTCAAGACCAATTATTGATCTTATAATTTATTCCATGTATTTCTTGTGAAGATAAGTGAGCGTATATGAGTGGTGGAGGTGTTGACTAAAATAGCAATGCCGACCCATTACAAAATTACATATCACTTAGACGATGGTTGCACTTAACCAAATAAACACGTTCGTTAAAATAATGAAGATTGTGTTTATGTTGGTGGCCAAAAGAAAATCAAGTGTCACAAATATTTGTATACACATAAAGGGCTATTCAACCCCGGTGTAGGTGTCGATTTTGGCCAAATCCGGCACCTACACCGGATAGGCTGGTTTTTAAATAATTGCCACCTACACCTACACCGTTAAGGGCAAAAACGGCCCTTAGCGGTGGCGGTTTCCGGTTTCCGGTTATCCTACATTCATATTGGGCCATTTTTTTAGCATTTTACGCACTTGCCCAATGTATTTTTTTCTTTTTTCTTTTGGTCCATTAATCACATATCATTAAAATCTAAACTAATGAAATCCAAAATCAATAAAATTAAAGATCATCTTAAAAGATAAGATGAGAATTTAAAGTCCAAACTAATAAAATCCAAACTCAATAAACTTAGAGAACATCATAACAAGATGAGAATCTAAAGTCTCAACCAATAAAATCTAAAATAATAAACTTAGAGAAGTAACTGTAAGAACATCGTAAAGATGGTAACTCCTTCAAATCCCTACTCCTCGATCTCTGTCGCCAAGATGGGTAACTCTACACAATATATTTAAATACACCAAGTTATAATTTATAAAAATAAAAATATTATTCAAACTAATAAACTAACAAAAGCAGAAATAAAATTAACCAAGTCAATCGTATAAGTTTGTTGATCTTCTGTCATAGCAGAAGTCATGTCCTCCTCCTCCACAATAGGGTCACATCACATCCAATTTTGAGCACAAATGAGACCTTCTGCAGTTTTTGGGGCCAATGAACTCCGAAAGGGATCCAATATCCGACCTTCAGTGCTAATACTAACTCAGAAGGTACAGTGGTAATAGGAATTGCCAACACATCCCGAGCTATGCTGGCAAGGATAGGATACTTATGAGAGTTAACGTTTAAATGAAGGAGTCTTTGATTCAACTGACTCTGATAAATATCTCTCCACCTCAGATTTAGGGTCTGAAATTTGGCTAGCAGCCCTTACAAGATCAAACTCATCTCAATCCTCATTATCCCCATAGTCACACTATCACTATTACCGACCTCCCTGATACTACCATGGTTGCCATTGTTATATTCTGTAAACAACCATTTTAAAGTACCCTTCACATTCAATGCCATAACTTCACCTTCCGCTTCTCCCATTACTTTCTTAAACCAATAATTCAGTACAACCATCTTGTTTCTTAGATCAAGCAATGCTGCAACAAATAAAAGTCTATTCACTATCATCAAATCACCCCAATACTTGTCATACTTCGTTTTCATGTGGGATGCCATCTCTTTAAGCAAAGTATCATTACTAGAAGAAATCTTGTCCAAATGGCTATGTATCTTAGCCAACTCCTCCAAGTAGACATTAGCTGTAGACACATTTGATCCGACATTCTTATTGTTACTTTAAAATAAAAGAATTTTACAAAGTGGATGTCCCCATCCTCCTCGGGGGCCTAATCCTCTCCTTCCCATGCCCCTCTTGCCCAAATACAAAATCCCATCCCATCCTCATCCAACATCAACTCAAATGCCTCTCAATACTTCAAAGACACATCCAACATCAAATAAGTTGAGTTCCAACGAGTGGTAACATCAAGAGTCAAAAATTGAGTAAATGTAATCTCTTTAATCTGCACACATTCTTTAAACTTGTCTAACCTTTGGGGTGATGACTTAACATACTTGATCATATTCCAAACCTTAGCAAATTGACTTATCAACCTCTTTCATCCCCTCAGACACAATCAAATTCAAAATATGTGCACAACATCTCAAGTGTAGGAATTTATGGCCACAAACAATCCTCCCTACATCTAGAGTATCTTTTTGCAATTGCCTCCTCTTTAAATGGTCAATGGCAGTGTCATTAGAGGAGGCATTGTCAACTGTTATTGTAAGGATCTTTTGTATCCCCCAGTCATTCATACAATCTTCTATTTCCTTAGTAATACTAACCCCCTTATGATCTTGCACCCTTTAAAAGACAAAATTCTCTTTTACAAGGTCCAATCACACACATATAATTAAAATTTTGAATCGATGTCCAAGTATTTGTGGTAAAAGACACTCTATACTCATTCGTTCGAATCAGATGCTTCAACTTCTCCTCTCCTTCAAATAAAGTTTCATGCAAAGCCTCATAATTGTTATCCTAGATGGCATTTTAAATCTAGGCTCCAGATAATGAATTAAATCCCTAAATCTATGTTTCTGAACTACAATAAAAGGCATCTCATTGATAATTATCATCCTAGCAATTAAGATCTTTAATAGTCTTCTCACAAAACTTACGTGTCACCCCCATCATTCCAATATCAGACCCCGTTGACTTCTCAACATCGTGAGTCAAAAACATTTGCCCAACATCTAACTGACCCCCCTTCTTTCTCTTGAAATATGGACAAATGTTGTGATGTTGCCATAACCCCGATGTCCCATTCTTGTGATGAGCCATAAAATCTTTTTACAATAATTACATTTTGCTTTAGGTGGATCAAAGTTAGGTACCTTGGTATAGTGCAGCCATACATTAGAAGGGTTCGAGTTTTTCCTCTTTTTGGGTTCAAGGCGTCGTGGTCGTCCACTTACATCACCTCCACCCATTGACCCCACTGTCTCAGAATCCAGAGTGGACCCAATAGCCGGACACGATACTGAGGGCGACATAGCAATAGCACTACTACATGTGGCTGCAGATAACTGTGATTGTAGTGGAGTGTCCATCTGCAAATTAACAACAGAGGGTTTAGCAACAGAGGGTTTAGCAGTGTTCAAAGACTCTTTGAAATATGTTTAAAATCTCAACGCTGCTGAGCAACCCATTAAAAATAAGAAGGGTCTAATCCAAGCACCTAAAAGATTCTTTTCCAAATGATATGTGATTATTAGAGTTGGAGGGCATTGCATGCGTTCCATATGCCTATGATTCCAAGGAAAATTATTGTCCCAAAAGCTTATAGAAGCATGTATGGTTGACTAATCCAAAAGAATATTAATTAACTTACAATGTGATCTAAAGGATAAGACTATTAGTCCAAATAATAGCTTCTGGCCAAATTTAGCACCCTATTACAGATTCCAAAAACTATAGAATTACATAAATAATCCAAATCTCTTCCAAATTTATTAAATTACAAACCCTAAAAATAACAAAAAATTGGGGGGGTAACATAACCCTTTTAAAAACAAATTTATTTTTCTTGTTTTCTTAAACTTCCCAAATTTATTAAATTACAAATAAAAACAACAAACAATGGGGGAAAAACATCGTATGTCCTAATATTTTCAATAATATAGAACAAATTAAAATTAACAAATGCATTGATTTTTAACATACCTAAACGAATCTCAATCCTTGCACTTGAGAGAGATGTGACAAACAGCACTCAGCAGAGGAAATGGGAGCAAAATGGGAGCTGCAGGCGTGGTGGTCGGCAGGAGAGGGAGGGGAGAGAGAGAAAGAGAGAGGCAGATGGGCAAAACGCAGAGGGCGGCAAGGGGCTGGAGTCACTGGTCGCAAACTCGCATGGGGGAATCAGGACAGTTATGTTTTTTTCCCCCGGGGGGGGGGGGGGGGGGGTATGCCGTACGCGAACAAAATGATAGGAAAAGGGGCTTTAAACTAAACGCGTCGTTTTGGTTTTTTTTAAAAAAAAAAAAAAAACAAACCCAGTGTCCCAGTACCCGGGAACTAGGAATGGCACCGAGTTTTGTAAAAAACCTTAAACCGGCACCGGTGAAGCCGGGTGGGTGCCGGTGCCACCGGAATTCTTCGGTGGCACTGAATAGCCCTATACTCATAGTATACAACATGAGATAGATTCGTGATGAATAGTTGCTATTCGCTTTTACAAGTTGTTGCATGGTTACTAAAATAGGATCATGCTTACATAAGGTAGAAGTTCTTGATACCCACTGTAAACACTGAATATAATTGTTGTATTCTGCATTTTCTTTGGTTGCTATGATTCAGTGGGAGGTACCATTAGTTATTCAAAACCCTATATTGATGAAAATTTTATATATATGTGATTTTCTTTCTTAATATGTGCATATTTATTATGTCAAACCCATTGTCTAGAATTTTGGTTGAGAAAAATTTAACTAGGAAACACTTCCTTGATTGGAAGAGGAATCTCATGATAGTACTCACGGTTGAAAAAGTTGTTCATGTCTTAAAGGATGAGATCCCTTAGTTTGCTTTAGCTGATGCCACTAAAGAGCAAAGAGTTGCTTATGATAAGTGGCTTGAGGCAGACAAACTAGCTTAATATTATATGTTGGTCTCGATGACCAAATATATTACAGAAGCAGTGTGCAAATCTAGCTACTACAAAAGAAATGCTTTCGTATCTCTAAGAATTATTTGGACAGCACAGTCTATCTGCACACCAACAGGTTCTGAAACTGCTGATGACCACCAAAATGGTGGAGGGTGCTCCAGTTCGAGATCACGTGTTAAAAATGATTTCATTCATCACTGAACTGGAACACTAGGTTCAGAGATGGATGGTGAGACAAAGGTTGAAGCGATATTGGCATCTTTGCCTGAATCGTTCAACCAGTTCATATTAAATTATAATATGAACAAGATGGCGGTGACTTTGTCAGAGTTGTTCAATATGTTGCAAGCAGCTGAGGAACTTATCATACAAGAGAAAGATTCTCTAATGATAATGGACAAGTCAACCAGCCATGAACTTAAGCCCAAGGGAAGAAGTTCAAAAGGAAGAAAGCGTCTCAGTCTAAGAAAGATAATCAGAAATTGTTTCCATTGTGGCAAACAAGGTCATTGGAAAAGGAATTGCTCAGCATATCTAGCTTCACTGAAGAAAAATGATCATTCTAAAGTTATGCTCATCAATTAAAATTAATTTGATGGAGTGTCCATTGAATTTCAAGTGTGTCAATTTTGGCACAGCTTCTCACTTATGCAATGTGATTGCAAGGGTTTAAGGAAACCTAGAAACAAGGTGATGAAGAAATTGATGTAGGCGAGTGCAAGTGTTGCGGCGACCTCCATTAGAGCTTTTTGATTCAAGTCCATGAAAGTTTGAAGTTGAAAATTTTGGAAGACTATCTTTATGTTCCAGAACTTTTGGAAATTTCATCTCCTGTTTTCAAAACTTGTTTTGTTTTTGATACTTGTTATTTGAAAGAGTGTCTTTCTATTAACTCTAGTGTTATTGATAGTCTCTATTTCTTTTTCTTTCTTTTTTTTTTTTGAAAAGGGAAGTGAATCGTGGACTCTATGAATGGTTAAAACAAAAATTGAACTTTATATAATATTCTTCAGTGGGAGATAAGTATAGATGTATTACCTGTATACTTTTGGGGTTTTCGCCTTGGAGGCAGTTGTTTATATTCTAAACAGGATACCTACTAAATTTATACCTAAAACTCCTTGTGAATTATGGACTAATGAGACCAAGTCTGGATCATTTAAGAGTATGTGGTAATATCTAGCTCGCATCAAAGAGTTTGATGTGAAGAAGTTGGAATCAAAGATTATTTGTAGGTTACCCAAAAATGGTTCGTTGGGTATTATTTTATAAACCCAAGTGAATGAAAGGTAATTATTAGAAGGAAAATTATATTTTAAAAAGGAGTACAGCCTAAGTGAAGGCGAAAGCATGATAGTTCTTGATGACACAGTCAGCTGAGCCAATACTTAAGGCAGATGAGATCAATAGAAAAGAGATGTTACTAAACCTACTAATGAGTTTAGAACTCAAGAGCATTAGCTGAGAATTTGTTTAGATGAAATGATCGAATCTTTTGATTTCTTGAGAAACATGAATGAGCCTTGTATTGATAAGAAGTCAGTGGGAGTTTAGTAATATTTCTAGTTATTTATGTCAGTAATATGCTACTTATTGCAATGATGTCGGAACGATGTCATCAATGAAAAAGATGGTTCACAAATCATATTTTTCAAGTCAAAGACCTTTGGAAGTGTTCTGCGTTCTTGGAGCCAAATTGTTTGGAAACTGAGAGAAGAAGGTTTTTAGAACTACATCGACAAATATTGGCAATGATTTACAGAATACCAATGAAGGATTTTAACTTTTGGGTATAGTATTCATCTTTCCAAGAAAAGAGAGATAAGGCCAAGATATTAGTCATGAAGTCAGCATTATTAGTGGATATTAATCTGACATGGGCTCTGAAAATTAGGCAGTGGTCAAACATATTCTCAAATACTTGAGAAGTATTAAACACTAGTTTCTGGTGTTTAGAGTTGAGAATTTGCAAACTGTCTAAAGATGCACAAGTTCAGTTGTTATTGATAATTGATCAATTTTGAACTTGTGTGTATACTTTGGGTAAATATGCATGGACTTGCAAGAGTTGTAAGCAGAATACCACTGTTGACTCCAACACTAAAGGCAAAGCATATAGAAAGAAGATACGTGATATGGTGAATCAGAGAGAGATGTCGTGATTGTTAGTGTATTGTCCACCTCGTACATTGCGGATCCGTTTTTCACCGAATTGTTGACTCAAAAATATTTGCGACATTTAAAGTCTGTATGGGTATGAAATAATTAGATAAATGGTTTTGAGTGCAAGTGGGAGATGTTGGAAATATGCTCTCAAAACCAGTTATTAGAATAATTATGAGATAATTATTTATTTTTATCGTCACATGTATTTATTATTTATTAGGTATAATGTTGTAACATGAGATGTTACACAGTTATACTATTAAGTGAATTGTAGAAAAGTCATGCCAATGATTAATGAATCAAAAGGCGGGGAGTATGACTTTTCGGTTCCTTGTTCACTTGACAGTTGTTCTAGACCAAGGTACATATTATGTACAATAGGTCTACACTCGTTGTGCCTCTATTAAATAGGATGATGGACTCGTCATTGAGGTAGTGACCTTAAGCAACAAGTGGGTGCACTGTAAGAGTACATGCACTGAACGGGATCAAATATGAATACCTTCTGGAAGTGATCACTGATGTTGAAAAGGTATTCAGCACAATTAGTTTATTGTATCCTTAGACTGAGAGGTTTATAAGGTTTGTTTGTTGTGTACTTGTGCCTTGACCGAGTCATTTAGTGATGATCTTTCTAGGTCAAATATTCCAGAAACGTTGGGTCTTGTATATGATAAATGAGCTTGTGTAAATGCTCAACAAAGAATCCATCAGTCTTTTTGTGAGATAGTATATTCAGTATATCTGTATAGAGTTGGACTCGAAAAGAAATCACTAGCCAGTGGATTTTGTGAAAATATTTTTCGAAATTAATATATATATATATATATTATATTTATTTGTGAAATTATTTTAGAAATATTTTAAGAGTCCAACGAGTTACAGATTATGAATTAAGAATTACATGGGTTAGGGATTTAATCAGTGATATTATTCTGGTCCTATTAGCTCATGTGGAATATAGTATGGTGGAAGATAAATAAACAAATAATTGTTAGCAAAAGAGATTTCACAAAAAATAGTCTCACTATCTCGGGGAGTCAATTGTGATATGTTAATGAACATGATTACAATTTGTAGAATAATTTAAGAATTTTTATTTCACAAAATAATTTAAGAATTTTTCATCGCAATCGTACTCTTAAATTCTCACGCTTAATAAAAAGGGATAGAAGTACCATTAACCTAGCTATATAAAGTGTGCAATCTACTAAATGCACATGCATTTATTGATACTTCCTGGAAAAAAAGTAAATGACAATTTTTCTTCCTTTGTTTTTTTAATTATTGAAACCATTACATTATTTAAGTTAGTATATATTTTAGGCCTTTTTCTGTCTTGGGCATGCAGAAAGAATTAATGTCAAGTCATTAACCTAGTTATTTCATGTTCAAAGCCGACATTAGGCACATAATGCACTGATGATATTAATGCATATGCAAGATTCTCCCAACAACAGATTCGGGCTTTTCGACACAATATTCATCCCGAAAAGATTTGTCGGGAAATTATATCTGGTACACTGGTTCCAATTTGAGACATATAATAATTTTTTTTGGACAAGTTTGATCTTCCAAGAATAACTTCCAATAATCATATAAAGGTCTTGGCTTTTAATGATATTTAAAAAAAGATAAACATTGGAACAATATTCGTGGGACAAACTAGTAGTACGTACGTCACCCCCAATTTCGTATGTGATCATAAAAAATTATATTATACAATCAATCAATCACAAACTAGAATGAATCTGAATGACACTTGTACGGTGTGGATTAGCCTGTGGCGACCTTAAGCGTTTGGACATTTTCAATAAAAACGATCGATAGATCCACAAACCGTCCGCAAAGCCACATGAAATGCGCACATATATAACAACGTGTACGCAATTTGTCCCGAAATTATTACGTTTTATGAATTAGGCACGCCATAACGGAGTCGTTCGAGTTTCACAGGAAGATACCACAACATGTGTGCTGTGCAGCATGGAGGGACGGCTCTAACGTAATATTTAAATATCAAATATTAATAAAATTTACTTAAAAATTATTCTTTTAATCTTTTGGGATATAAAATTATTTATCAAAGTTTTATATTCTAAATTTATTAATATATCATTTCAATTGATAAATATAGCTAAGACATTTAATCTTTCTTGTGTCATAGTCAATTTTAAGTAGGATTTTATTAGTTTTAGTTTTGAAAAATTTTCTTTCTGCAGAAGCAAACACGTATGTCAATAATTAATAATATTCTATAAGCAATACTTGCATTTGAAAAAGAGTCTAATTTTTATATAATTTAATATTTTAGTCGGAGTGTAAGTCTCTAGTATTCTAATTAAAATCTTTTTAGCACTTTTAATTCTGAAAACAAATCAAAAACATCAATATGAACTTCATGTTTTAAAATATTTTCAAGTATAAGACAATGTTTTCTTTTTTAGTCATTTTCAACTAAAATTTTTAATTTTCTTAAATTAAAAATTAAAAATATTTTTATAAATTGTAAAATTATTCAGACCTATTTCCAATTAAAGAAATAGCTTGATCAACTATATGTATATAAAATAATAATTCTAAAAAATTCTCGTATTATTTCATTATCAATAATTATATCAAACTTTTTTCTTTTTCTATTGATTATTCGTATTTCATGAAATATAGATTCTATTTCTATTTCAGCCACAATTTTAGTTGAAATCAAAGGAGAAGTGAATTCATTGTCTTTATAATTTTGTAAATAAGAAATCAGTCCTTATTGATTAATAGCAACATCGATATACATGTCATTAAATTGCAAGTTCTTACTAACTGAATTAATAAAAAAACAATATATCATACAAAATATTTCTGCTTAATAAAAAACATTCAAAAAGTTCAAGCTCACATGTAGCTAAGCATGTGTATATTGTCTAGGCCTTTAGAAACATTTTTCAAATACAACAAGAGTTCAATCTCTTCCCACGAATTACTGAATTAGGCAGGATTTTTTTTTTTTACATAACATAATAGGGTCGGTCAATGATTTTCATAAATTTCATCTTAAATGTGAAATATTTCAGTTATATAGATAGTAGCTTAACTCTTTCTACTGGAGTGGCGCTGCTGTATGCTTTTTATTAATAGAAGACGAAGAGAAGCATCCATTTGAGTCAATCGTTTCTAAGATCTAATTCAAGTTTTTTCTTATGTGGTGGAAACGCCTTACAATCTGAAGTTTTACGCTTTTAATGGAAGAAATGTTCTTGGTGGATGCAGGACTCGAGACCCCATTATTTTTTCTACCAAATCAAAGGTAAATAAAATTTGCCTAGTCATGTGTCTCAAGATTAGGCTAATTTTATTGACTTTTCCTTTGAGTCAACTGGCAATTAATCACCCCCACACAAAAAAAAAAATGAATAGTTAATAGTTTCTTCGATCAAAAAGATTTAATATGCCTTTTTTTAAAATAAAAAATTAATCAAAACTCTATACAAATCAATACATGTGTCAGCTACTCAATCTTAAACATTAAACGCGCGTTTTTTTATGTCAATTCTTTTTGCTGCTCAATATTCTTATGGGCCTGTTAATTTATCCTTCCCAAAAGTATTTTTAACGCAACATAAAATACGATATAATATATCATTTGTGGCCTCATATTTTGATATCGGTAGAATATACATATATATTAACAAATTATATTTAAAAAGTGATCTATACTATACAATACGGTAATGTATAGGAAAGTGAAGTTTGGCACATACTATATCTATATAATATATATATTTTAAATCATTATTGAACATTTATAAATCCTTTTAGAATAATGTATAAGAAAGTGAAGTTTGTCACATACTATATATATATATAGTCGGTTAAAAAACAGCATATACTATATGTAGTTAACTACATATGTTATGCCTTTAAAGGGAGAAAACATAGATACTTTAATATCAGTTAAAAAATAGATAATATTGGTATGTTATACAATATTATAGAATCAATTCAAAGCTTATAAAAAAATTGACTTTTAGTGACACAAATTTTTTGTCTTTAAAAGTAGGATTAAATACACTTTGCACCCATTATGTTTGGGGGTGTTAACACATTGCACCCCAATGTTTTATTTTTGAGACATTGAGCCCATTATGTTATCTACGCCAACGATTTGCACTCCGGAGTGAAATTTAGCGTCAAATTAGGCGGTATCGTTTACACGTGCCTCTCACGTGACCCCAGTCCTTGTCAGATTACGTATTGCCCTTGAATCTCAAACAAGTCACAATTAAATAAGCTTCAAAACCCAATAGGTGAAAATCATGACTTGTTTAAAACTCATTTAATCGTGATTTGTTTAAAATTTAAGGGCCGTAATCTAACAGGGACTGTCTCATGAGAGACACATGTAAATACTTACGGTCTTTTTTGACACCAAATTTCACTCCATGGTGCAAATCATTGGGTAAAATAATTACATAATGGGCTCAATGTCTCAAAAATAAAACATTGGGGTGAAATGTGTTGACACCGCTAAACATAAGGGGTGCAAAATGTATTTAACCCCTAAAAGTATTAGTGACAAAAATTTTTGTCACGAGTTCCTTTAGCAAAAGAGCGTCACTAATTGTTTTTCGTGACAAAATCCGAATTTTGTCACGAAAAAATTTTAGTGATGAAATTTGTTTTGTTAGGAAAAACTTTTGTCGTGACGAAATTTGACAAAAAAAATTTGTCACAAAGTAGCCGATCGATCATCTATTTTTGGACAATCAAACCGCCAAAATAGACAATTGAATATCAATTTCATAGAAGATCGAATGGCCAAAATAGATGATCGATAGAACGATTTATTTGATGATAGAACATCCAAGGTGTTTATTTAGAATGATAAAATTAAAATTAAAACCATAATGGAAGAAAATATTGAATTACTTCAAATACAATACAAAAATTCAATATAGTTTTACATCAATACATTCTAAAAATTAAAATAACAAACATAATTAAAAAATCTGAGCATTTTAGGGTTCCAGGATCTGATTGAACAATTATGGCTCATAGACGTAGAACTATAAAATTTCGTCTTTTAAATCACATAACCATAGATTGTGTTCCATCTGAAGCTTTAGATCTCTTTCCTTTACACTCCTTCTCTCTATCATTGTTAGCCTTTTTTTTTGGTTTCTCATCAGTAACTGGTTGGGTGCTTTGTAGGTGCTAATGAATGGCAGCTAAGGGATCCGACAGGAAAGCAGGATGGTTGAACCGTACTCAATTGTCTTCCTTTCTTCAAGTTGAGGATATAATGAATCCACTATTGCTAAAAAGACATGTTTCAATAGCATAGTACAAAGAGAAACTTATTGCAACAATATTACGAGTTAAAGTCAAAATTTGTTAAACCTAGATACTCAGCAGTGACTCTAGGCAGAAGAATGCAAATCCAAGAAAGTAGAATATCTGTGGGCAAGAACAAAAGCATAATCAGAAGTAACCATCAATATCCAACCATTACAGACCTAACACTGCATCTTCTGGTCTATTTTTGGATTCAAGTTGGCAAAATTCCAATCTACATTACCCCAACATCCTAAATTATGTAGACTAAGTCATACAATGTTAAGGTAGAATCTATTAAGCTTGTAATTGGGAAGCAATTGATGAGAAAATTCTATTCGTATTCAAGTACTGAGGTAACGTTACATTGTAGATTTATATAACAATAGAAGGAAATCATATCCATATTCGGTGTTGTCAATAAGGAAATAAAATAAAACTGTGCAATAATAACTATATACAGAATGTGAACGTTGTACAGCTAAGACTCCCCCTCAAGTTGGCACATGGAGGTCCGAAATGCCCAACTTGCGAATCAATCCATGGAAGAGTTCACGGCCCAAGGCTTTGGTGAAAATATCGGCTAATTGGGCCGAGGCAGGAACATGAGCGGGAGCGATAAGACCACTGCGCAATTTTTCACAAACGAGGTGGCAATCAATTTCAATATGTTTGGTACATTCATGAAAAACAAGATTCTTAGCAATGTGTAAGGCAGCTTGATTATCACAGTAGAGATGCATAGGTTTAGGGTGAGAGATGTGAAGATCGTGAAGAAGAGTCTGCAACCAAGTGAGCTTACAAGTAGTGGAGGCCATGGCGTGGTATTCAGCTTCAGCGGAGGAGCGAGAAACAGTGGACTGTTTCTTGGTGCGCCAGGAGATGGGACTGGAGCCAAGCTGAATAAAGAAACCAGTGGTGGAACGTCGAGTAGAGGGACAGCTAGCCCAGTCGGAGTCAGTATAGGCAATGACTTGTAAGGAATTCTGAGTAGGGTAAAAAAGACCTTGGCCCAAAGTAGATTTAAGATAGCTTAAGATACGGAGAGCAGCATCATAATGTGGTTGGCGAGAAGCATGCATGAACTAGCTGAGGAGATTGACCGAGAAGACGATATCTAGCCGTGTAAGAGTGAGGTAAATGAGGTGGCCAACGAGACGATGATACAGATTGGGGTCAGGCAAGAGTGCACCATCAGTGTCGGTGAGCTTGAGGTTTTGCTCCATGGGCGTGGAAGCAGGATGAGTGCCAAGTTGACCACTGTCGACAAAGATATCAAGGGTATATTTGCGTTGATTGAGAAAGATGCCAGAGGGTGAGCGAGCGACCTCAAGACCAAGAAAATATTTGATGGGTCCAAGATCCTTGATCTTGAAGCATTGCCCAATGAAAGCTTTGAGTTGTTGAATATGAGAGGGGTCATTACCTGCGAGAAGAATGTCATCAACATAAACCAAGATTAGTGTAAAAGAAAAATCGGAAGTGCGAGAAAAAAAGAGAGTGATCAACCTGAGACTGATGGAAACCAGCGGCCAATAAAGCAGTGGAGAGCTTGGAAAACCAGTTGCGAGAGGCTTGCTTGAGGCCGTAAAGAGATTTTCTAAGGGGACAGACACGAGACTCCCCCTTGCTACCATAACCGGGAGGGAGAGACATGTAAACTTCTTCGTCAAGAAAGCATTGTGGACATCCAGTTGATGAAGAGTCTAATGCTTGGTGGCAGCAACTGCAAGGACACATCTAACAGTGATAAGTTTAGCAACGGGGGAAAACATATAATGATAGTCAAGGCCTTCTACCTGAGTGTAGCCTTTGGCAACCAAACGAGCTTTATAACGTTCATTAGAACCGTCAGTCTGAAGTTTGGTCTTGAAAAACCATTTGCAACCAATGGGTTTCTTACCGGGAGGAAGAGCAGTGAGCTCTGCAGTCATGGCATCACGCCAGTAGGCATGACGAACAGCATAGAGTAACAAGTAGGATCATCATGATGAGCTAATGAGGAGAGAAAAGCTAAATGATGGGAGTGAAAACGATGGTAGGATAAATGAGAGGAGAGACAATGACCCGTACCTAAGGGAGCCGGAGAGGAAGGAGAAGTCGAGATAGAGGAAGAGAGAGTGGGGCAGAGGTAGTCACGAAGACGAGAAGGGCGAGTAGTGTGGCGCTTAGGACGAGAAGGAGGTGGGGGGACAAGAGGAGGAATGAGGGAGGAAGGGGAAGGAGAGGGGATGTCAGGAATAGGTAACGGGAGAACGGGACTAGGAGAAGGATGATTGGTGGGATCATGATAAGGTAAAAGGGCCTCTTCAAAAGTGACATCGCGAGAAATATGGAGTTGGTGAGTGTCAAGGTCGTAAACACTATAAGCACTATGATGGGAAGGGTAACCAAGGGAGAGGCAACGGCGAGCACGAGGAAAAATTTATCCCGATGAGAAGAGAGTGTGTGAGCATAATAGAAGCAACCAAAAACGCGTAAGTGACTATAAGAAGGGGTTTTATTAAAAAGAAGTTCGTAAGGGGATTTATGGGCAAGACTAGAGGAGGGCGTGCGATTAATAAGATAGGTGGCAGTTAGAATGCACTCACCTCAAAAAATAAGAGGGAGATTGGCGTGGAAACGGAGACATCGGGCGACATTAAGGAGGTGCCGATGTTTACGTTCAGCAACGCCATTTTGTTGGGATGTTTCGACACAGGTTTTTTAATGAAAATGCCATGAGTATTGAAAAAATGTTGCATTTTGTGAGAAAGAAATTCTTGACCATTATCTATGCGAATAATTTTAATAGTCGTGTCAAATTGATTTTTGACAAGAAAAAAAAATTGTGTGAGACATGAATACGTATCAGATTTAAAACATAGACCCAAGTAGTACGAGAATAATCATCAACAATAGTCAAAAAATAGTGAGAACCGGAGAGCGATGGAGTAGAATATCCACCCCAAATATCACAATAAATACGATTAAAACAAGACATGCTTTATTCAAATTTAAGGAAAAAGGTAGCCGAGTATGTTTAGCTCTAGCAGAAACATCACAATGAAGCGTATCATGGGAAATATTTAAAACAAGGGGGAGGCATGACGAAAAAGGGTGACCTAATCGTGCGTGCCATAAACGAGAGGAGTGAGCACAAGAGTGTGAAGGGCCGATGGGGAAGAAAGGTTGCAATAGTAAAGTCCATCTCGAACTTCACCCGTTCCAATCAGCTTCTTCTTGACAAGGTCTTGAAAAATACAAAAGTTAAGGAAAAAAAATAGCGACACAATTAAGAAAAGAGGTGAGTTTACTAATAGATAATAAATTGAATTTAAAATCGGGAACAAAGAGAACATTTTGTAAAGATAATTGTGGGGATAAATTAATAGTGCCAGAATGAGTAATAGAAACAGTATCACCATTGGGCAAATTAATAGGACAAGGGCGATGAAGAGAGTGCAGGTTAGTTAAATGAGATGCATTAGAGACCATATGATCAGAGGCGCCAGAGTCAATTACCCACTCAGAATTATAACAAGAGAAAGAGTTACAGGAGATGTTACCAGCGAAATTGACTAAAGTTTGACCTGGAGGGGTATGTTTGGAATTTAAAAAATCCATTAGTTGGCTAAATTGGTCAACCGAAAGACCAGCTGGAACGCCTGTATCATGCGAAACCAAAAGACTTGCCAGAGCCTAGAGACCTGTAGAGAGAGAAGTGTGAGCGACAGCAGCTGGACGGGCATCTCCGTGGCTGGATGGTGGGCGAGAGGGAGGCTGGTGATTGGGAGGAAACCCAATGATGTGATAACACTGCTCCTTCCAGTGCCCATCTTGGTGGCAGTGGGAGCATTTCGGTCGACCTCTCCCTCTCCCGCGTGTTTTAGGTGGCCTGTTGAAGCTGCTATTGGTGGCCATAGCAGAGACGTCCGGCGAAGAGGTTGAGATCTGGAGATGTGAGTGTGAGATCTGGAGATGGCGTTGGGTTTCTTCCTGATGCAAGATTGAATACACTTTGAGCAGATTTGGAAGAGGATCCATCGCCAAGATCTGGCTGCGAAGGGGGGCATAAGATTCATGGAGCCCCATGAGAAATTGGAAGACCTTCTCTGTGTCATGGTGGATCTGAGATTGTTTGAGAGCATCACAAGTGCAAGCGAGAATGGATTGAAGAGCAGAGAGTTCTTCCCAATTGGATTTCAAAGCTGTAAAGTATGAGGTAAGTGATTGGGTGTCTTGTGTAAGATTGGTAATGGCACGTTTGAGGTGAAAGATGCGAGGGTTGTTAGATTGGGAGAATCGATCGTGAATGTCAAGCCACACAGCCCGTGAGCTGTCATGCTAAATGAGATTGTCGACGATGGTTTTGTCAATGGAATTGAGAAGCCAGGACAAAACCATGTCGTTGCGGCGCTCCCATAATAGAATGGCAAAAGAAGTGGTCGGTTTGGTGAGTGAGCCATCGACAAAACCAAGTTTGTTCTTGGTGTTGAGGGCTATTTTCATGGCACGTCGCCATTTGAGATAATTGTCACCTGTGAGCGGGGTGGAGATCAAAATTGCCCCGAGATAATCAGAAGAATGAAGATGATATGAAGAGTTGAGATCTGTGGAATTGGATTGTGAAGAAGGACCCTCCGGATGGGAGGTTGAAGACGGTGTGGACATTGGAGGCTATGGCTCTGATACCATGTTAAGCTTGTAATTGGCAAGCAATTGATGAGAAAATGCTATTCGTATTCAAGTACTGAGGTAATTTACATTGTAGATTTATATTACAATAGAAGGAAATCATATCCATGTTCGGTGTTGTCAACAAGGAAAGGAAATAAAACTGTGCAATTATAACTATATACAGAATGTGAACGTTATGTGTACGTTGTACAGCTAAGAGAATTTGTGGAGGATAAACTGATGACAGTTCCTCAAATAATGACGGAATAGGAGTACTGCTTTTAAAGAGATTCAAACTCAGAAAAAAAAAGGTAGAATCTGTCTGCAATTGACATGGTCTTCTTGAAGGGGCAACAGACATTTAACCAGTAAATACTCATTACAATTATACGAGATACCAATGGCTTAGAGTGTCAGTTGAGGCGCTGTTTTCTTAGTAACGATAGAAGAGAAACTGTTGGGGAGCAGTTACACAAGTGAAGTGCTCTTTCCTTCCACTAGCATGAATACAAGGAATATAAGATCCAGGTAGGACAAGTACGGGACCGAAAATTTACAAAGAATTAAACAATTTAAGAAAAGGGAAAAGCATAAAATGCTTCTTGAATGGGCCCGCGAAAGAAACAACAATGCACAAAGTCTCGGGCACAAATATAATAATGGAAAGGAGGAGAGATGACCAAATGTAGCCACAATACTCACTATAAAACCCCTCTGCATCATCCCAGTTGTCATGAAGACCATTCCTTTTAAGTCGTAAACCATCATCTTTGTCCTGCATAGAATACAACATACAGAACCTTAGCTTGGATGACAAAAGGAAACCATTCGTGTTACAAGGTCTGAGAACATAAGATATTACAAATAAGTACCATTCACGCTGGATGACATGAAAGAGCAAGATCAAACAGGTGAGTAAATAACCAAATCCTTGGAAAAAGAATTTGATATGAACCAATGAAATTCATAGGGTTAACAAACTGCCCCATAAGGATTATTTGTTATCTTTTACACAGACTACAATATTCTCCTAGGCTTCTAACAGCCATCAGAACCAGCAACAAGTGTGTCATGTAATCAAGGAAAACAATATTCACGGTCATGGGGAGAGGAACACAACGTCAGTGAACTCACAACTAAATGCCATACTAAATTATTTTCCACCAACTGAACCCGTATAGGGGACGCTGTCATAGCTAGATAAGGGGCAAATAACTGAAACTTACTGATTTTCTAACTCCTGTTGGTGTCTCTCCAAAAATATCATCACAAAACTTGTCATCTGACCTCTCACCCTGCATTCAAAATAATGAAATAACATCATTTAATTCACCCAGCCCCCAATAACAGGAAATCCAAATGTTTGATTTCTAAGAATGCAAGTAAAAATTTACAAAAGCACATAACCTTTTCCAAAGATAATTTAGGATATTATCTGACCTCTCAAAGCACAAAAATCCCTTCAATCAATTTGAAACCCCCAAAATGTACTATGGCCAAAACCCTAAATCTTGAATAACAAAAAGCAAAGATAGCTAGCTCATTGTCCCAAATGTAGAGCAAAGAAAAACATACCTAATTAAGGAGAAAGAGAGGGTAGAAAATTTCGGGGAGGTGAAGGGAAGGGCATAAGAGAGAGGGATGAAATCGGGAAAAGAAAGAGTGAGCGAGAGAGAAATACCACACACAGAGAGAGGGAGATTGTGAGGTGACTCCTGGTGCGGCGGCCGGTGGCAAAGTCCTCGGCGAGAGTTAGAGAGAGGGCTTCAAGCTTGGATAGATTGGCAAGAGTGTGTGAGAAAGACTGTGTCACAAATTCAACAAATGTTTTTATTTAATTTTTAATTTTGTGCGATCCATCGTCTAATTAAGCGATCGCAAGGTCATAAAAAGTTTTGTCACAAAAGAGTTCTGCTTCTCGTGAGATCATTTTCATCACCAAAAATTATTTTAATATTTTTATTTTTTTTAATGACGAAACATTCGTCACAATAAATTTATCTTTCATGACGAAAATTTAAATTTCATCACAAATATCGACTATTGTGACAAAATCAATTTTCGACACTAAAAATAGACTTTTAGTGATAAAAATTAAAATTTGTCATGAAAACCTTACTTTTAGTGATGAAATTTGTTTCGTCACCCAAAATTTTGTCAGTAAAAGTTAACATTCTTGTAATGAAGCCTGACAATATTGATAAATAACCAAATATTATAAGGTATATTGTAATAGCGAGGGAACTTAAAGGATATATATGTGATCAGGCGATGATATCTTGTTGTTAGCCCAAGGTTGTTCTACAAACAATCTATTTTGGTTTTGATGATAACAAAGTTTTCTTACTTTTTCAAGACTATTAGATTTTACATTGATATTTCGTTTCAAGAAAATTATATTTTTAGAGTATCAAGGTTTCCTTATTTTAAAATCTCTCCAAGCTTACTTAATCATCATTACTCTTGCTAATTGATCATCTTTTATATTGTAAATATGTTTGAGATTTATTGAATTGGGATAGTTGTTGTTAAAGAACAATTTTTTGTCAAGTGTTGGAAGTGTCGACACATTGACACTACTACCCGAGAGTTGTTTTTCAAAATCTTTCTAAATTTCTTCTAAGTGTTGGAAGTGTCGACACATTGGACCATAGTGTCGACACATTGAACTACTACCCGAGAGTTTGTTTTTAGGTCATTCAAAATATTTTTTTGACTAAGTGTTGGAAGTGTCGACACATTGAACTAACACCCGAGAGGTTGTTTTCAGGCCAAATTTCATGTGTCAGCACATACCATCAATGTGTCGACACATTGCACGATTTTGCAGAAATCCTAGAGCAACGTCAACTCATCCAAAAAGTATCCAAATGGTCTTAAATGACCTCCAACGGCACTCAAACTTTACAAGAAGACCCTTGGTGCCCTAGGAGCTTTAAATAGAAGAAGATGGAGAGAGAAAAAGGTGGAATGTGCGCTATTAACTCTTGCCCTAATTTCTAGAGAGAGAGAAAAAAAGCTTTGAGGAAGAAAGAAGCTCCACCAACCAAGAAAGCTCGTACTCCCACCTGCAAATACTATTGCTTTCTTTGTAAATCTTGTCTCTTTGCACACCTCAATACTTCATACTTGTTTATTCAGCTTAAAGAGCTTTTACTAAGATTCCTTTTGTACTCGTTCTTGAAAAACACGTGAGTGTTTGGAAAAACACTTGTCCTACTTGTTGGGTAGAAGAAATCCTCTAGGTTGTTGGGATTTGTGAGAGTGAGTTCAAGTGTAAGCTCAAAAACACTTTGTAAAGGTTCCTTAGCACCCGAGAAGCTAAGGTGTACTTCCTATTTGAAGATAGTGAAGAAAGCCCAAGGAAGTCAATAGCCTTGGGGTGGACGTAGGCAAGTGTTGGCCGAACCACCTAAAAGTCACGGTGTCATCTCTCTACCCTTATCTCTATTTATTGTTGATATCTATTTATTGTGCTTCTTTAACTATTCCTTTTATCTTCATTATTGTCTTTGATTGTTTAGATCTACTCTCTTGCTCTTTAGAAAAAGGAAAAGGGATCTCTACAAATTCGGTTTTATAAGAAAAAGGTTAAAAGTTTTTTATAAAACCCCATTCACCCCCCCTCTTGGGTTGTTTTTGCTCTCTCACTTGTAATAGTACTATATAGAGAGTATTTTGTAATAGTCCATGCTTATGTATATATAAGTATGGACTATTTTGGGGTGGTGAAAATTTGGGGTATGGGAGTTAGTGAAAAAGTGAAAATAGTTTATGGGATTTGATGAAAAAGTGAAGAGAGAGAATATTTGAATGAATATTATAATGAAAAATAATTATTTGATAGAGAGAGATTATTTTGTAGTTTTTTTTATCAGACTCGAAATTTTGAGGTGCCAACAATTCGGCAATCAAACACTATAGTATTAAAAGGGAAAGTATATACTATATATATGGTTAACAAGGACTTTATATTTGCGTAATGAAGATCAGTCCTTGGTTATTAAACATTTTATAGTTTGAAAATTTATCTTGATGGACGGTTTACCTTTTTATTCTAAATAAAAGGGTGGGAGCTAGGGGCGACCAAGGATGATCAGCTCCTCCCTGGGTGTGACCAGAGGGACTTTCAATCTGCTGCAGAATGTACTTCGGATTGAGCCATAACTACTAAAGCGGGAGGTTTAGACCGTCACCACATTCTCATGAAAGTGCAACTAGCCTTGGTTGCAGTGTGGTTCGATCCAGAGACCTCTAGCCTCTTAGCCGGCCAGTTCCGAGTGAACGTCAAGATCAATTGAGCCACTACTTTTGTGATAATAGACAGTTTACCTTAGAACTATAAATGTTCAAACATTTGTGAGTTCTGACCAAAACGGTTGCACACTTGTTAATGGTGAAATTTTTCCCGCCATCTATATATATATATGGTCTTGGGAAAATTGATCAGACGTCGTACCTTATATGAATATAAGAATCCATAATTTGACCCCCATTTCATTGGAAGTTCTAGAATACATTGAAAGAGAAAAGCTCAAGGTATTAGAAAAAGAAAGGAGTACATATCACAACGCGGAAAGGATGCAAAAAGTAATTGATAGCTGAAATTTGAAGTGTAATATATTAATGAAAATTGAAAAAATTAAACAAATACAGGAGTGAGGTATCACCTATATATGCTCGATTGATCTACATCTGGAAGAACGATCAAGAAAATTGGGCTGCTGAACACATTTTTAATCAACAATCAAATTTGGTCGCAAAAAGTAGCCATTTCTAGCGACAAATAAAAATCGTCATTAATATTAATGCTAATAGCGACCAAAATAATTTCGTTGCATGAAGGAAGAAATAATGGCGAAATCTGACATATTAGCCAAGAAAATAAAAGCACATAGAAAGCTAGTCACTGTAGAGTATAATTATAAATTAGTAATTAACATAAGCTCATTTTTAAATGATATAAACACGAGTACTGTTAAAACTTTACAAAGTGTTTTTTTTTTTTCATTAATTACCGGTTTAAGGTAATATCTCTTGCGGATTGTTTTCGACGCTAATATCATGATTTGAGGCATTAAGAGAGATTTGAGAACTGTCTTGGACTTAACAATGATGGGGTGATTTGGGAGCATAAAGGTATTTGATAGCCGAGCTATATATATAGTTCAAGTTACAACCGATTTGAATTAAGACTGGGATCTCTTACCCGAAAAACTATTTGGAAACACTGGGATTTGTGGGGAATGTTGGGGTGAACCAGAAAAGTTTGGGTAGAGCCGGATCTAAATGTTGGCTAGGTTGGGCCTTTCCTGCGCAGCTTAGGTGGAGGATATCTTTGAAATATTTATCTTTTGATTTTTCATATTGTTTAGGGGTTTTCTTTTGCAACCAATAGGAAATTAATTGCATAGATTTAAGACAAAAGAAACCAAGGGGAGAAAAAAGGAAAACATATTTTTATTTGCATCTTCTAAGTTTTTTTTTTTCTAAGCAATTCTTAATACATATATTAATATCCAAGAACATATGTACAACTGGTAGAATTTAGAAAAAGTCTCAAAGGACCAATGAAAAACCCAATAAGACCTGAAGGCCCTACAAGTTTAATTAGTAAAGCGACTAAAGCCCTCGAAGAAAGGGCACAGAGGCTCCAGAATAAGCTGGATCCAAGAATCCAAAAACTAAATCGGCCACAAGTGCCGAAGACACAAACGAACACAAACACAAATAGCCACAAAGGTCGAGATACAAACACAAAAGGCCACAAAGGCCTAGATACTAACATAAATCAACCACAAGGGTCGAGACACAACATACCCACCACACAAGGTGGCGACAGCTTCCACTAAAGGAGGGACGTAACCCTATAACATGAGTAATTCCCACTTTCTCTTTTCTTAGATTGGTTAGTCGCTATCTAAGCTATGACGCAACCCTGTAACATGAGTAAATGCGACTTTTCTGATCAATAGTGCTAGAGGGATTTAAATTTAATTTAGTGTTAAATTTTTTGGGTAATTTTTGAATTTTTAATGTGATTTTTACATTTTTTATTCTTTGTTTACTGAGTAGATAAAATTGATTTCGTTAATGATTTTTTTCGATTTTCAAAAGATTTTGTGAGCGCATCGAGGATTAGGATTAGAAACCACATGGGGTGAAATTAGTTGAGAATAAAGTCTTTAGAGACTTAGAATAATGGAAGTTTTATTTTTATAAGTTTGTGTTTTGGAAACATTTGAAACTTGCACTACAAGAAATATAGCTTTAAGTGACAAAGTTTTGGGTGTCAAACAAATTTTGTCACCTAAAGTGGCCTTTCCATGACAAAGCATTTCATCACCCAAAGTCACCCATGAACGCCAAAACCGTCCGGACAGGTCCCAAAACCATTCGACGTATGTCTCGTGTGACAACATACCACACGTCGCGCATGAGTGATGATTAAAATAGTCAAAAAATACAAAATATTGTCCGGACTCACAATCAACCCGTTCAGACCCTTTGCTAGGTGATGAATTCCAAATCGTCGTAACCAGTGACGTTCAGAATCGTCACAATTTTTTTACAATAATGTCCGGACGTAACATATACAACGTCCGAACGAAATCACGTGACGAATAATAATCGTCAGCATATATAGTGACAAATTGAAAATCATCACGAACGCTAATCACGTCCGGACCTCCACTAGAGCGTTCGAACATGAAAAAATACCTACGTCCGGATGCTATAGAACATGTCCGCATGCGTATAAATGTTGATTCCACGAGTCATGTGCTTCCACGTTGCAAAACTTCCACTGGAACCGTCCGGACCAATAGATACAGTCCAAACGGGTTTAGTTCTAAGAAGCTTCTCGAATCGGTCATATTTAATGGTGTTGAATTTGATTGGGCCATGTATGAATCTAACAAGCTTCTCGCGATTCGGAGTAGTTTCATGTTTATGTTTTATCACTATTATATATTAACTTATCCTTATAAGGATCATCTTCGACTTGTACTAGACATTATGATTGTGTTTTTCATTCGGTATTTAAATTATGTTTGATATTTCATATTAATTATGTTTTTTCATTAGTTTAAATTTATTAAAATTTAAACGGAGATTAGTATAATTAAAAGAGTTACTAGTACGAGTGCTATGTTAACAGAACGGTTACTGCAATTATTAATAAATTGTTATTATCCATGATTTTAAGTAATAATGATTAAATAAATGATTAGTTATAATTATTGTGTTAGTGAAATGATTTAAATAAATTAAATTTACTGAAATAAGTTAAACCATGTGAAATGAAAAAAAAAAAAATGTGGCACACGTCCAAACGTATCAAAAAACTATCCGGACGTGTATGAGTGTATGACATGGTTCAAACAGACAGGATAAGTGTTCATACGTATTTTGTAACCGTCGCATGGCTTATACGTGTTTACATTACACGACAATTGACAATAGCTGTCACCGTTCGAACCCAATTCATAACGTCCAGACGTGTCGTGATGTTTATTCAGCCAAACGTGTGCTTCCACGCCGCGCGAAGACAGGGGAAAACCATACGGAGTTACCATAATCGTCCAGACGTAATTAATTTTTCGAACCGTTTTAAACAATTTAAATTTTGGCATTTAATGCGGAGGACTCTCATTGAGCCACGTGTGCTGATAAGCTTCCGGATGTATAGTAACTGTCCGAACGAGTTCGACGGATTATGAAAAACTCGAACAGTTCGACATTTTCATTAAACTAAATGTTTTATCATCTGAACTCTCTCGACCCTCAGTTGTTTCTTTGTCAAATCTTGGCATAAACTCATTCCGTCGACATTCTAATCACATCCAGGTATGTTTTTGTTGATTTTTAACATGATTTTTGCTTTAAACTTTTTGTTTTTTTACAGTTTTACATATAGGATTTCAATTCTATTGTTTGTATACTACATTATGTGTTTTGATTGATTTTTACGTAAAAATGGATTGTGTTAAGTGTTAGGATTCTGTTAAGTGTATTTGTTTGTGATTTTGTGGTGTTTTGGGTAGTGTGTGGGAGGTTTTGAGACGCTGC
>RXIC02000120.1:76719-146397 GCA_003952965.2 Morella rubra | reverse complement strand
AGGCTGTTGGGCTGTGTTTTAAAATTGGGCCGAAAGAAATTTTAAAAAGAGATGAAAGCCCGTTTGAAATGTTTTAATGTGCTTGGCTGTTTTAAACGTTTGGGCCAAGAGAAATTCTTTTAAAAACTAAGGCTCGTTTCTTGTTTTTAATTAAAGTTTATGGGCTTGTGTTTTTCTTCTTATATTCAGGCCGAATAATTTTAAATGGAGAGGCCCAGTTTTGTATTTTAAAGGAGAGGTCCATTTGTTTTTGAAAGGTGTTGGACCGGCCCGATAGGTTTTAAAAAGAAAGGCCCGTTAGTTCTTAAAAGTCCAGTTCAGTTTTATTTTTTTTTTTTTTAAAAAAAGGGAGGAAGTGGGAGTTACAGGTTGGGCCCATGGCTGGATTGGATCCAAGCCAGGGGGCAGGCCCGTGTGGCACCCCAAAGGGGTCAACGGATCGGGTGTGACCCGAATTCGTTGACCCAATCTAGGTCTGGGTTTGACCCAGACCCATGGGTAAATGGTAACACAGTTTCACCAGTTAAAAAAATTAAAAAAAAAAAGCCTAAAAAAAAATTTACAAATTTAATATAAGTGTTAAATGGGATTGTTTTACAAGAAAATCAATCCCATGGCCTTCCATTGTTGGTATGTGAAAATTTTATTTGATTAATATTGGTTAAAACTAAAATAGTCAAGACCAATTATTGATCTTATAATTTATTCCATGTATTTCTTGTGAAGATAAGTGAGCGTATATGAGTGGTGGAGGTGTTGACTAAAATAGCAATGCCGACCCATTACAAAATTACATATCACTTAGACGATGGTTGCACTTAACCAAATAAACACGTTCGTTAAAATAATGAAGATTGTGTTTATGTTGGTGGCCAAAAGAAAATCAAGTGTCACAAATATTTGTATACACATAAAGGGCTATTCAACCCCGGTGTAGGTGTCGATTTTGGCCAAATCCGGCACCTACACCGGATAGGCTGGTTTTTAAATAATTGCCACCTACACCTACACCGTTAAGGGCAAAAACGGCCCTTAGCGGTGGCGGTTTCCAGTTTCCGGTTATCCTACATTCATATTGGGCCATTTTTTTAGCATTTTACGCACTTGCCCAATGTATTTTTTTCTTTTTTCTTTTGGTCCATTAATCACATATCATTAAAATCTAAACTAATGAAATCCAAAATCAATAAAATTAAAGATCATCTTAAAAGATAAGATGAGAATTTAAAGTCCAAACTAATAAAATCCAAACTCAATAAACTTAGAGAACATCATAACAAGATGAGAATCTAAAGTCTCAACCAATAAAATCTAAAATAATAAACTTAGAGAAGTAACTGTAAGAACATCGTAAAGATGGTAACTCCTTCAAATCCCTACTCCTCGATCTCTGTCGCCAAGATGGGTAACTCTACACAATATATTTAAATACACCAAGTTATAATTTATAAAAATAAAAATATTATTCAAACTAATAAACTAACAAAAGCAGAAATAAAATTAACCAAGTCAATCGTATAAGTTTGTTGATCTTCTGTCATAGCAGAAGTCATGTCCTCCTCCTCCACAATAGGGTCACATCACATCCAATTTTGAGCACAAATGAGACCTTCTGCAGTTTTTGGGGCCAATGAACTCCGAAAGGGATCCAATATCCGACCTTCAGTGCTAATACTAACTCAGAAGGTACAGTGGTAATAGGAATTGCCAACACATCCCGAGCTATGCTGGCAAGGATAGGATACTTATGAGAGTTAACGTTTAAATGAAGGAGTCTTTGATTCAACTGACTCTGATAAATATCTCTCCACCTCAGATTTAGGGTCTGAAATTTGGCTAGCAGCCCTTACAAGATCAAACTCATCTCAATCCTCATTATCCCCATAGTCACACTATCACTATTACCGACCTCCCTGATACTACCATGGTTGCCATTGTTATATTCTGTAAACAACCATTTTAAAGTACCCTTCACATTCAATGCCATAACTTCACCTTCCGCTTCTCCCATTACTTTCTTAAACCAATAATTCAGTACAACCATCTTGTTTCTTAGATCAAGCAATGCTGCAACAAATAAAAGTCTATTCACTATCATCAAATCACCCCAATACTTGTCATACTTCGTTTTCATGTGGGATGCCATCTCTTTAAGCAAAGTATCATTACTAGAAGAAATCTTGTCCAAATGGCTATGTATCTTAGCCAACTCCTCCAAGTAGACATTAGCTGTAGACACATTTGATCCGACATTCTTATTGTTACTTTAAAATAAAAGAATTTTACAAAGTGGATGTCCCCATCCTCCTCGGGGGCCTAATCCTCTCCTTCCCATGCCCCTCTTGCCCAAATACAAAATCCCATCCCATCCTCATCCAACATCAACTCAAATGCCTCTCAATACTTCAAAGACACATCCAACATCAAATAAGTTGAGTTCCAACGAGTGGTAACATCAAGAGTCAAAAATTGAGTAAATGTAATCTCTTTAATCTGCACACATTCTTTAAACTTGTCTAACCTTTGGGGTGATGACTTAACATACTTGATCATATTCCAAACCTTAGCAAATTGACTTATCAACCTCTTTCATCCCCTCAGACACAATCAAATTCAAAATATGTGCACAACATCTCAAGTGTAGGAATTTATGGCCACAAACAATCCTCCCTACATCTAGAGTATCTTTTTGCAATTGCCTCCTCTTTAAATGGTCAATGGCAGTGTCATTAGAGGAGGCATTGTCAACTGTTATTGTAAGGATCTTTTGTATCCCCCAGTCATTCATACAATCTTCTATTTCCTTAGTAATACTAACCCCCTTATGATCTTGCACCCTTTAAAAGACAAAATTCTCTTTTACAAGGTCCAATCACACACATATAATTAAAATTTTGAATCGATGTCCAAGTATTTGTGGTAAAAGACACTCTATACTCATTCGTTCGAATCAGATGCTTCAACTTCTCCTCTCCTTCAAATAAAGTTTCATGCAAAGCCTCATAATTGTTATCCTAGATGGCATTTTAAATCTAGGCTCCAGATAATGAATTAAATCCCTAAATCTATGTTTCTGAACTACAATAAAAGGCATCTCATTGATAATTATCATCCTAGCAATTAAGATCTTTAATAGTCTTCTCACAAAACTTACGTGTCACCCCCATCATTCCAATATCAGACCCCGTTGACTTCTCAACATCGTGAGTCAAAAACATTTGCCCAACATCTAACTGACCCCCCTTCTTTCTCTTGAAATATGGACAAATGTTGTGATGTTGCCATAACCCCGATGTCCCATTCTTGTGATGAGCCATAAAATCTTTTTACAATAATTACATTTTGCTTTAGGTGGATCAAAGTTAGGTACCTTGGTATAGTGCAGCCATACATTAGAAGGGTTCGAGTTTTTCCTCTTTTTGGGTTCAAGGCGTCGTGGTCGTCCACTTACATCACCTCCACCCATTGACCCCACTGTCTCAGAATCCAGAGTGGACCCAATAGCCGGACACGATACTGAGGGCGACATAGCAATAGCACTACTACATGTGGCTGCAGATAACTGTGATTGTAGTGGAGTGTCCATCTGCAAATTAACAACAGAGGGTTTAGCAACAGAGGGTTTAGCAGTGTTCAAAGACTCTTTGAAATATGTTTAAAATCTCAACGCTGCTGAGCAACCCATTAAAAATAAGAAGGGTCTAATCCAAGCACCTAAAAGATTCTTTTCCAAATGATATGTGATTATTAGAGTTGGAGGGCATTGCATGCGTTCCATATGCCTATGATTCCAAGGAAAATTATTGTCCCAAAAGCTTATAGAAGCATGTATGGTTGACTAATCCAAAAGAATATTAATTAACTTACAATGTGATCTAAAGGATAAGACTATTAGTCCAAATAATAGCTTCTGGCCAAATTTAGCACCCTATTACAGATTCCAAAAACTATAGAATTACATAAATAATCCAAATCTCTTCCAAATTTATTAAATTACAAACCCTAAAAATAACAAAAAATTGGGGGGGTAACATAACCCTTTTAAAAACAAATTTATTTTTCTTGTTTTCTTAAACTTCCCAAATTTATTAAATTACAAATAAAAACAACAAACAATGGGGGAAAAACATCGTATGTCCTAATATTTTCAATAATATAGAACAAATTAAAATTAACAAATGCATTGATTTTTAACATACCTAAACGAATCTCAATCCTTGCACTTGAGAGAGATGTGACAAACAGCACTCAGCAGAGGAAATGGGAGCAAAATGGGAGCTGCAGGCGTGGTGGTCGGCAGGAGAGGGAGGGGAGAGAGAGAAAGAGAGAGGCAGATGGGCAAAACGCAGAGGGCGGCAAGGGGCTGGAGTCACTGGTCGCAAACTCGCATGGGGGAATCAGGACAGTTATGTTTTTTTCCCCCGGGGGGGGGGGGGGGGGGGTATGCCGTACGCGAACAAAATGATAGGAAAAGGGGCTTTAAACTAAACGCGTCGTTTTGGTTTTTTTTAAAAAAAAAAAAAAAACAAACCCAGTGTCCCAGTACCCGGGAACTAGGAATGGCACCGAGTTTTGTAAAAAACCTTAAACCGGCACCGGTGAAGCCGGGTGGGTGCCGGTGCCACCGGAATTCTTCGGTGGCACTGAATAGCCCTATACTCATAGTATACAACATGAGATAGATTCGTGATGAATAGTTGCTATTCGCTTTTACAAGTTGTTGCATGGTTACTAAAATAGGATCATGCTTACATAAGGTAGAAGTTCTTGATACCCACTGTAAACACTGAATATAATTGTTGTATTCTGCATTTTCTTTGGTTGCTATGATTCAGTGGGAGGTACCATTAGTTATTCAAAACCCTATATTGATGAAAATTTTATATATATGTGATTTTCTTTCTTAATATGTGCATATTTATTATGTCAAACCCATTGTCTAGAATTTTGGTTGAGAAAAATTTAACTAGGAAACACTTCCTTGATTGGAAGAGGAATCTCATGATAGTACTCACGGTTGAAAAAGTTGTTCATGTCTTAAAGGATGAGATCCCTTAGTTTGCTTTAGCTGATGCCACTAAAGAGCAAAGAGTTGCTTATGATAAGTGGCTTGAGGCAGACAAACTAGCTTAATATTATATGTTGGTCTCGATGACCAAATATATTACAGAAGCAGTGTGCAAATCTAGCTACTACAAAAGAAATGCTTTCGTATCTCTAAGAATTATTTGGACAGCACAGTCTATCTGCACACCAACAGGTTCTGAAACTGCTGATGACCACCAAAATGGTGGAGGGTGCTCCAGTTCGAGATCACGTGTTAAAAATGATTTCATTCATCACTGAACTGGAACACTAGGTTCAGAGATGGACGGTGAGACAAAGGTTGAAGCGATATTGGCATCTTTGCCTGAATCGTTCAACCAGTTCATATTAAATTATAATATGAACAAGATGGCGGTGACTTTGTCAGAGTTGTTCAATATGTTGCAAGCAGCTGAGGAACTTATCATACAAGAGAAAGATTCTCTAATGATAATGGACAAGTCAACCAGCCATGAACTTAAGCCCAAGGGAAGAAGTTCAAAAGGAAGAAAGCGTCTCAGTCTAAGAAAGATAATCAGAAATTGTTTCCATTGTGGCAAACAAGGTCATTGGAAAAGGAATTGCTCAGCATATCTAGCTTCACTGAAGAAAAATGATCATTCTAAAGTTATGCTCATCAATTAAAATTAATTTGATGGAGTGTCCATTGAATTTCAAGTGTGTCAATTTTGGCACAGCTTCTCACTTATGCAATGTGATTGCAAGGGTTTAAGGAAACCTAGAAACAAGGTGATGAAGAAATTGATGTAGGCGAGTGCAAGTGTTGCGGCGACCTCCATTAGAGCTTTTTGATTCAAGTCCATGAAAGTTTGAAGTTGAAAATTTTGGAAGACTATCTTTATGTTCCAGAACTTTTGGAAATTTCATCTCCTGTTTTCAAAACTTGTTTTGTTTTTGATACTTGTTATTTGAAAGAGTGTCTTTCTATTAACTCTAGTGTTATTGATAGTCTCTATTTCTTTTTCTTTCTTTTTTTTTTTTGAAAAGGGAAGTGAATCGTGGACTCTATGAATGGTTAAAACAAAAATTGAACTTTATATAATATTCTTCAGTGGGAGATAAGTATAGATGTATTACCTGTATACTTTTGGGGTTTTCGCCTTGGAGGCAGTTGTTTATATTCTAAACAGGATACCTACTAAATTTATACCTAAAACTCCTTATGAATTATGGACTAATGAGACCAAGTCTGGATCATTTAAGAGTATGTGGTAATATCTAGCTCGCATCAAAGAGTTTGATGTGAAGAAGCTGGAATCAAAGATTATTTGTAGGTTACCCAAAAATGGTTCGTTGGGTATTATTTTATAAACCCAAGTGAATGAAAGGTAATTATTAGAAGGAAAATTATATTTTAAAAAGGAGTACAGCCTAAGTGAAGGCGAAAGCATGATAGTTCTTGATGACACAGTCAGCTGAGCCAATACTTAAGGCAGATGAGATCAATAGAAAAGAGATGTTACTAAACCTACTAATGAGTTTAGAACTCAAGAGCATTAGCTGAGAATTTGTTTAGATGAAATGATCGAATCTTTTGATTTCTTGAGAAACATGAATGAGCCTTGTATTGATAAGAAGTCAGTGGGAGTTTAGTAATATTTCTAGTTATTTATGTCAGTAATATGCTACTTATTGCAATGATGTCGGAACGATGTCATCAATGAAAAAGATGGTTCACAAATCATATTTTTCAAGTCAAAGACCTTTGGAAGTGTTCTGCGTTCTTGGAGCCAAATTGTTTGGAAACTGAGAGAAGAAGGTTTTTAGAACTACATCGACAAATATTGGCAATGATTTACAGAATACCAATGAAGGATTTTAACTTTTGGGTATAGTATTCATCTTTCCAAGAAAAGAGAGATAAGGCCAAGATATTAGTCATGAAGTCAGCATTATTAGTGGATATTAATCTGACATGGGCTCTGAAAATTAGGCAGTGGTCAAACATATTCTCAAATACTTGAGAAGTATTAAACACTAGTTTCTGGTGTTTAGAGTTGAGAATTTGCAAACTGTCTAAAGATGCACAAGTTCAGTTGTTATTGATAATTGATCAATTTTGAACTTGTGTGTATACTTTGGGTAAATATGCATGGACTTGCAAGAGTTGTAAGCAGAATACCACTGTTGACTCCAACACTAAAGGCAAAGCATATAGAAAGAAGATACGTGATATGGTGAATCAGAGAGAGATGTCGTGATTGTTAGTGTATTGTCCACCTCGTACATTGCGGATCCGTTTTTCACCGAATTGTTGACTCAAAAATATTTGCGACATTTAAAGTCTGTATGGGTATGAAATAATTAGATAAATGGTTTTGAGTGCAAGTGGGAGATGTTGGAAATATGCTCTCAAAACCAGTTATTAGAATAATTATGAGATAATTATTTATTTTTATCGTCACATGTATTTATTATTTATTGGTATAATGTTGTAACATGAGATGTTACACAGTTATACTATTAAGTGAATTGTAGAAAAGTCATGCCAATATTAATGAATCAAAAGGCGGGGAGTATGACTTTTCGTTCCTTGTTCACTTGACAGTTGTTCTAGACCAAGGTACATATTGATGTACAAATAGGTCTACACTAGTTGTGCCTCTATTAAATAGGATGATGGACTTCGTCATTGAGGTAGTGACCTTAAGCATACAAGTGGGTGCTGTCAGAGTACATGCACTAAACGGGATCAAATATGAATACCTTCTGGAAGTGATCACTGATGTTGAAAAGGTATTCAGCATAATTAGTTTATTGTATCCTTAGACTTGAGAGGTTTATATAGGTTTGTTTGTTGTGTACTTGTGCCTTGACCGAGTCATTTAGTGATGATCTTTCTAGGTCAAATATTCCAGATAACGTTAGGTCTTGTATATGATAAATGAGCTTGTGTAAATGCTCAACAAAGAATCCATCAGTCTTTTTGTGAGACAGTGTATTCAGTATATCTATATAGAGTTGGACTCGAAAAGAAATCACTAGCCAGTGGATTTTGCGAAAATGTTTTTCGAAATTAATATATATATATATATATTATATTTATTTGTGAAATTATTTTAGAAATATTTTTAAGAGTCCAACGAGTTACAGATTATGAATTAAGAATTACATGGGTTAGGGATTTAATCAGTGATATTATTCTGGTCCTATTAGCTCATGTGGAATATAGTATGGTGGAAGGATAAATAAACAAATAATTGTTAGCAAAAGAGATTTCACAAAAATAGTCTCACTATCTCGGGGAGTCAATTGTGATATGTTAATGAACATGATTACAATTTGTAGAATAATTTAAGAATTTTTATTTCACAAAATAATTTAAGAATTTTTCATCGCAATCGTACTCTTAAATTCTCACGCTTAATAAAAAGGGATAGAAGTACCATTAACCTAGCTATATAAAGTGTGCAATCTACTAAATGCACATGCATTTATTGATACTTCCTGGAAAAAAAGTAAATGACAATTTTTCTTCCTTTGTTTTTTTAATTATTGAAACCATTACATTATTTAAGTTAGTATATATTTTAGGCCTTTTTCTGTCTTGGGCATGCAGAAAGAATTAATGTCAAGTCATTAACCTAGTTATTTCATGTTCAAAGCCGACATTAGGCACATAATGCACTGATGATATTAATGCATATGCAAGATTCTCCCAACAACAGATTCGGGCTTTTCGACACAATATTCATCCCGAAAAGATTTGTCGGGAAATTATATCTGGTACACTGGTTCCAATTTGAGACATATAATAATTTTTTTTGGACAAGTTTGATCTTCCAAGAATAACTTCCAATAATCATATAAAGGTCTTGGCTTTTAATGATATTTAAAAAAAGATAAACATTGGAACAATATTCGTGGGACAAACTAGTAGTACGTACGTCACCCCCAATTTCGTATGTGATCATAAAAAATTATATTATACAATCAATCAATCACAAACTAGAATGAATCTGAATGACACTTGTACGGTGTGGATTAGCCTGTGGCGACCTTAAGCGTTTGGACATTTTCAATAAAAACGATCGATAGATCCACAAACCGTCCGCAAAGCCACATGAAATGCGCACATATATAACAACGTGTACGCAATTTGTCCCGAAATTATTACGTTTTATGAATTAGGCACGCCATAACGGAGTCGTTCGAGTTTCACAGGAAGATACCACAACATGTGTGCTGTGCAGCATGGAGGGACGGCTCTAACGTAATATTTAAATATCAAATATTAATAAAATTTACTTAAAAATTATTCTTTTAATCTTTTGGGATATAAAATTATTTATCAAAGTTTTATATTCTAAATTTATTAATATATCATTTCAATTGATAAATATAGCTAATCCATTTAATCTTTCTTGTGTCATAGTCAATTTTAAGTAGGATTTTATTAGTTTTAGTTTTGAAAATTTTCTTTCTGCAGAAGCAAACACGTATGTCAATAATTAATAATATTCTATAAGCAATACTTGCATTTGAAAAAGAGTCTAATCTTTTATATATTTAATATTTTAGTCGGAGTGTAAGTCTCTAGTATTCTAATTAAAATCTTTTTAGCACTTTTAATTCTGAAAACAAATCAAAAACATCAATATGAACTTCATGTTTTAAAATATTTTCAAGTATAAGACAATGTTTTCTTTTTTAGTCATTTTCAACTAAAATTTTTAATTTTCTTAAATTAAAAATTAAAAATATTTTTATAAATTGTAAAATTATTCAGACCTATTTCCAATTAAAGAAATAGCTTGATCAACTATATGTATATAAAATAATAATTCTAAAAAATTCTCGTATTATTTCATTATCAATAATTATATCAAACTTTTTTCTTTTTCTATTGATTATTCGTATTTCATGAAATATAGATTCTATTTCTATTTCAGCCACAATTTTAGTTGAAATCAAAGGAGAAGTGAATTCATTGTCTTTATAATTTTGTAAATAAGAAATCAGTCCTTATTGATTAATAGCAACATCGATATACATGTCATTAAATTGCAAGTTCTTACTAACTGAATTAATAAAAAAACAATATATCATACAAAATATTTCTGCTTAATAAAAAACATTCAAAAAGTTCAAGCTCACATGTAGCTAAGCATGTGTATATTGTCTAGGCCTTTAGAAACATTTTTCAAATACAACAAGAGTTCAATCTCTTCCCACGAATTACTGAATTAGGCAGGATTTTTTTTTTTTACATAACATAATAGGGTCGGTCAATGATTTTCATAAATTTCATCTTAAATGTGAAATATTTCAGTTATATAGATAGTAGCTTAACTCTTTCTACTGGAGTGGCGCTGCTGTATGCTTTTTATTAATAGAAGACGAAGAGAAGCATCCATTTGAGTCAATCGTTTCTAAGATCTAATTCAAGTTTTTTCTTATGTGGTGGAAACGCCTTACAATCTGAAGTTTTACGCTTTTAATGGAAGAAATGTTCTTGGTGGATGCAGGACTCGAGACCCCATTATTTTTTCTACCAAATCAAAGGTAAATAAAATTTGCCTAGTCATGTGTCTCAAGATTAGGCTAATTTTATTGACTTTTCCTTTGAGTCAACTGGCAATTAATCACCCCCACACAAAAAAAAAAATGAATAGTTAATAGTTTCTTCGATCAAAAAGATTTAATATGCCTTTTTTTAAAATAAAAAATTAATCAAAACTCTATACAAATCAATACATGTGTCAGCTACTCAATCTTAAACATTAAACGCGCGTTTTTTTATGTCAATTCTTTTTGCTGCTCAATATTCTTATGGGCCTGTTAATTTATCCTTCCCAAAAGTATTTTTAACGCAACATAAAATACGATATAATATATCATTTGTGGCCTCATATTTTGATATCGGTAGAATATACATATATATTAACAAATTATATTTAAAAAGTGATCTATACTATACAATACGGTAATGTATAGGAAAGTGAAGTTTGGCACATACTATATCTATATAATATATATATTTTAAATCATTATTGAACATTTATAAATCCTTTTAGAATAATGTATAAGAAAGTGAAGTTTGTCACATACTATATATATATATAGTCGGTTAAAAAACAGCATATACTATATGTAGTTAACTACATATGTTATGCCTTTAAAGGGAGAAAACATAGATACTTTAATATCAGTTAAAAAATAGATAATATTGGTATGTTATACAATATTATAGAATCAATTCAAAGCTTATAAAAAAATTGACTTTTAGTGACACAAATTTTTTGTCTTTAAAAGTAGGATTAAATACACTTTGCACCCATTATGTTTGGGGGTGTTAACACATTGCACCCCAATGTTTTATTTTTGAGACATTGAGCCCATTATGTTATCTACGCCAACGATTTGCACTCCGGAGTGAAATTTAGCGTCAAATTAGGCGGTATCGTTTACACGTGCCTCTCACGTGACCCCAGTCCTTGTCAGATTACGTATTGCCCTTGAATCTCAAACAAGTCACAATTAAATAAGCTTCAAAACCCAATAGGTGAAAATCATGACTTGTTTAAAACTCATTTAATCGTGATTTGTTTAAAATTTAAGGGCCGTAATCTAACAGGGACTGTCTCATGAGAGACACATGTAAATACTTACGGTCTTTTTTGACACCAAATTTCACTCCATGGTGCAAATCATTGGGTAAAATAATTACATAATGGGCTCAATGTCTCAAAAATAAAACATTGGGGTGAAATGTGTTGACACCGCTAAACATAAGGGGTGCAAAATGTATTTAACCCCTAAAAGTATTAGTGACAAAAATTTTTGTCACGAGTTCCTTTAGCAAAAGAGCGTCACTAATTGTTTTTCGTGACAAAATCCGAATTTTGTCACGAAAAAATTTTAGTGATGAAATTTGTTTTGTTAGGAAAAACTTTTGTCGTGACGAAATTTGACAAAAAAAATTTGTCACAAAGTAGCCGATCGATCATCTATTTTTGGACAATCAAACCGCCAAAATAGACAATTGAATATCAATTTCATAGAAGATCGAATGGCCAAAATAGATGATCGATAGAACGATTTATTTGATGATAGAACATCCAAGGTGTTTATTTAGAATGATAAAATTAAAATTAAAACCATAATGGAAGAAAATATTGAATTACTTCAAATACAATACAAAAATTCAATATAGTTTTACATCAATACATTCTAAAAATTAAAATAACAAACATAATTAAAAAATCTGAGCATTTTAGGGTTCCAGGATCTGATTGAACAATTATGGCTCATAGACGTAGAACTATAAAATTTCGTCTTTTAAATCACATAACCATAGATTGTGTTCCATCTGAAGCTTTAGATCTCTTTCCTTTACACTCCTTCTCTCTATCATTGTTAGCCTTTTTTTTTGGTTTCTCATCAGTAACTGGTTGGGTGCTTTGTAGGTGCTAATGAATGGCAGCTAAGGGATCCGACAGGAAAGCAGGATGGTTGAACCGTACTCAATTGTCTTCCTTTCTTCAAGTTGAGGATATAATGAATCCACTATTGCTAAAAAGACATGTTTCAATAGCATAGTACAAAGAGAAACTTATTGCAACAATATTACGAGTTAAAGTCAAAATTTGTTAAACCTAGATACTCAGCAGTGACTCTAGGCAGAAGAATGCAAATCCAAGAAAGTAGAATATCTGTGGGCAAGAACAAAAGCATAATCAGAAGTAACCATCAATATCCAACCATTACAGACCTAACACTGCATCTTCTGGTCTATTTTTGGATTCAAGTTGGCAAAATTCCAATCTACATTACCCCAACATCCTAAATTATGTAGACTAAGTCATACAATGTTAAGGTAGAATCTATTAAGCTTGTAATTGGGAAGCAATTGATGAGAAAATTCTATTCGTATTCAAGTACTGAGGTAACGTTACATTGTAGATTTATATAACAATAGAAGGAAATCATATCCATATTCGGTGTTGTCAATAAGGAAATAAAATAAAACTGTGCAATAATAACTATATACAGAATGTGAACGTTGTACAGCTAAGACTCCCCCTCAAGTTGGCACATGGAGGTCCGAAATGCCCAACTTGCGAATCAATCCATGGAAGAGTTCACGGCCCAAGGCTTTGGTGAAAATATCGGCTAATTGGGCCGAGGCAGGAACATGAGCGGGAGCGATAAGACCACTGCGCAATTTTTCACAAACGAGGTGGCAATCAATTTCAATATGTTTGGTACATTCATGAAAAACAAGATTCTTAGCAATGTGTAAGGCAGCTTGATTATCACAGTAGAGATGCATAGGTTTAGGGTGAGAGATGTGAAGATCGTGAAGAAGAGTCTGCAACCAAGTGAGCTTACAAGTAGTGGAGGCCATGGCGTGGTATTCAGCTTCAGCGGAGGAGCGAGAAACAGTGGACTGTTTCTTGGTGCGCCAGGAGATGGGACTGGAGCCAAGCTGAATAAAGAAACCAGTGGTGGAACGTCGAGTAGAGGGACAGCTAGCCCAGTCGGAGTCAGTATAGGCAATGACTTGTAAGGAATTCTGAGTAGGGTAAAAAAGACCTTGGCCCAAAGTAGATTTAAGATAGCTTAAGATACGGAGAGCAGCATCATAATGTGGTTGGCGAGAAGCATGCATGAACTAGCTGAGGAGATTGACCGAGAAGACGATATCTAGCCGTGTAAGAGTGAGGTAAATGAGGTGGCCAACGAGACGATGATACAGATTGGGGTCAGGCAAGAGTGCACCATCAGTGTCGGTGAGCTTGAGGTTTTGCTCCATGGGCGTGGAAGCAGGATGAGTGCCAAGTTGACCACTGTCGACAAAGATATCAAGGGTATATTTGCGTTGATTGAGAAAGATGCCAGAGGGTGAGCGAGCGACCTCAAGACCAAGAAAATATTTGATGGGTCCAAGATCCTTGATCTTGAAGCATTGCCCAATGAAAGCTTTGAGTTGTTGAATATGAGAGGGGTCATTACCTGCGAGAAGAATGTCATCAACATAAACCAAGATTAGTGTAAAAGAAAAATCGGAAGTGCGAGAAAAAAAGAGAGTGATCAACCTGAGACTGATGGAAACCAGCGGCCAATAAAGCAGTGGAGAGCTTGGAAAACCAGTTGCGAGAGGCTTGCTTGAGGCCGTAAAGAGATTTTCTAAGGGGACAGACACGAGACTCCCCCTTGCTACCATAACCGGGAGGGAGAGACATGTAAACTTCTTCGTCAAGAAAGCATTGTGGACATCCAGTTGATGAAGAGTCTAATGCTTGGTGGCAGCAACTGCAAGGACACATCTAACAGTGATAAGTTTAGCAACGGGGGAAAACATATAATGATAGTCAAGGCCTTCTACCTGAGTGTAGCCTTTGGCAACCAAACGAGCTTTATAACGTTCATTAGAACCGTCAGTCTGAAGTTTGGTCTTGAAAAACCATTTGCAACCAATGGGTTTCTTACCGGGAGGAAGAGCAGTGAGCTCTGCAGTCATGGCATCACGCCAGTAGGCATGACGAACAGCATAGAGTAACAAGTAGGATCATCATGATGAGCTAATGAGGAGAGAAAAGCTAAATGATGGGAGTGAAAACGATGGTAGGATAAATGAGAGGAGAGACAATGACCCGTACCTAAGGGAGCCGGAGAGGAAGGAGAAGTCGAGATAGAGGAAGAGAGAGTGGGGCAGAGGTAGTCACGAAGACGAGAAGGGCGAGTAGTGTGGCGCTTAGGACGAGAAGGAGGTGGGGGGACAAGAGGAGGAATGAGGGAGGAAGGGGAAGGAGAGGGGATGTCAGGAATAGGTAACGGGAGAACGGGACTAGGAGAAGGATGATTGGTGGGATCATGATAAGGTAAAAGGGCCTCTTCAAAAGTGACATCGCGAGAAATATGGAGTTGGTGAGTGTCAAGGTCGTAAACACTATAAGCACTATGATGGGAAGGGTAACCAAGGGAGAGGCAACGGCGAGCACGAGGAAAAATTTATCCCGATGAGAAGAGAGTGTGTGAGCATAATAGAAGCAACCAAAAACGCGTAAGTGACTATAAGAAGGGGTTTTATTAAAAAGAAGTTCGTAAGGGGATTTATGGGCAAGACTAGAGGAGGGCGTGCGATTAATAAGATAGGTGGCAGTTAGAATGCACTCACCTCAAAAAATAAGAGGGAGATTGGCGTGGAAACGGAGACATCGGGCGACATTAAGGAGGTGCCGATGTTTACGTTCAGCAACGCCATTTTGTTGGGATGTTTCGACACAGGTTTTTTAATGAAAAATGCCATGAGTATTGAAAAAATGTTGCATTTTGTGAGAAAGAAATTCTTGACCATTATCTATGCGAATAATTTTAATAGTCGTGTCAAATTGATTTTTGACAAGAAAAAAAAAATTGTGTGAGACATGAATACGTATCAGATTTAAAACATAGACCCAAGTAGTACGAGAATAATCATCAACAATAGTAAAAAAATAGTGAGAACCGGAGAGCGATGGAGTAGAATATCCACCCCAAATATCACAATAAATACGATTAAAACAAGACATGCTTTATTCAAATTTAAGGAAAAAGGTAGCCGAGTATGTTTAGCTCTAGCACAAACATCACAATGAAACGTATCATGGGAAATATTTAAAACAAGGGGGAGGCATGACGAAAAAGGGTGACCTAATCGTGCGTGCCATAAACGAGAGGAGTGAGCACAAGAGTGTGAAGGGCCGATGGGGAAGAAAGGTTGCAATAGTAAAGTCCATCTCGAACTTCACCCGTTCCAATCAGCTTCTTCTTGACAAGGTCTTGAAAAATACAAAAGTTAAGGAAAAAAAATAGCGACACAATTAAGAAAAGAGGTGAGTTTACTAATAGATAATAAATTGAATTTAAAATCGGGAACAAAGAGAACATTTTGTAAAGATAATTGTGGGGATAAATTAATAGTGCCAGAATGAGTAATAGAAACAGTATCACCATTGGGCAAATTAATAGGACAAGGGCGATGAAGAGAGTGCAGGTTAGTTAAATGAGATGCATTAGAGACCATATGATCAGAGGCGCCAGAGTCAATTACCCACTCAGAATTATAACAAGAGAAAGAGTTACAGGAGATGTTACCAGCGAAATTGACTAAAGTTTGACCTGGAGGGGTATGTTTGGAATTTAAAAAATCCATTAGTTGGCTAAATTGGTCAACCGAAAGACCAGCTGGAACGCCTGTATCATGCGAAACCAAAAGACTTGCCAGAGCCTAGAGACCTGTAGAGAGAGAAGTGTGAGCGACAGCAGCTGGACGGGCATCTCCGTGGCTGGATGGTGGGCGAGAGGGAGGCTGGTGATTGGGAGGAAACCCAATGATGTGATAACACTGCTCCTTCCAGTGCCCATCTTGGTGGCAGTGGGAGCATTTCGGTCGACCTCTCCCTCTCCCGCGTGTTTTAGGTGGCCTGTTGAAGCTGCTATTGGTGGCCATAGCAGAGACGTCCGGCGAAGAGGTTGAGATCTGGAGATGTGAGTGTGAGATCTGGAGATGGCGTTGGGTTTCTTCCTGATGCAAGATTGAATACACTTTGAGCAGATTTGGAAGAGGATCCATCGCCAAGATCTGGCTGCGAAGGGGGGCATAAGATTCATGGAGCCCCATGAGAAATTGGAAGACCTTCTCTGTGTCATGGTGGATCTGAGATTGTTTGAGAGCATCACAAGTGCAAGCGAGAATGGATTGAAGAGCAGAGAGTTCTTCCCAATTGGATTTCAAAGCTGTAAAGTATGAGGTAAGTGATTGGGTGTCTTGTGTAAGATTGGTAATGGCACGTTTGAGGTGAAAGATGCGAGGGTTGTTAGATTGGGAGAATCGATCGTGAATGTCAAGCCACACAGCCCGTGAGCTGTCATGCTAAATGAGATTGTCGACGATGGTTTTGTCAATGGAATTGAGAAGCCAGGACAAAACCATGTCGTTGCGGCGCTCCCATAATAGAATGGCAAAAGAAGTGGTCGGTTTGGTGAGTGAGCCATCGACAAAACCAAGTTTGTTCTTGGTGTTGAGGGCTATTTTCATGGCACGTCGCCATTTGAGATAATTGTCACCTGTGAGCGGGGTGGAGATCAAAATTGCCCCGAGATAATCAGAAGAATGAAGATGATATGAAGAGTTGAGATCTGTGGAATTGGATTGTGAAGAAGGACCCTCCGGATGGGAGGTTGAAGACGGTGTGGACATTGGAGGCTATGGCTCTGATACCATGTTAAGCTTGTAATTGGCAAGCAATTGATGAGAAAATGCTATTCGTATTCAAGTACTGAGGTAATTTACATTGTAGATTTATATTACAATAGAAGGAAATCATATCCATGTTCGGTGTTGTCAACAAGGAAAGGAAATAAAACTGTGCAATTATAACTATATACAGAATGTGAACGTTATGTGTACGTTGTACAGCTAAGAGAATTTGTGGAGGATAAACTGATGACAGTTCCTCAAATAATGACGGAATAGGAGTACTGCTTTTAAAGAGATTCAAACTCAGAAAAAAAAAGGTAGAATCTGTCTGCAATTGACATGGTCTTCTTGAAGGGGCAACAGACATTTAACCAGTAAATACTCATTACAATTATACGAGATACCAATGGCTTAGAGTGTCAGTTGAGGCGCTGTTTTCTTAGTAACGATAGAAGAGAAACTGTTGGGGAGCAGTTACACAAGTGAAGTGCTCTTTCCTTCCACTAGCATGAATACAAGGAATATAAGATCCAGGTAGGACAAGTACGGGACCGAAAATTTACAAAGAATTAAACAATTTAAGAAAAGGGAAAAGCATAAAATGCTTCTTGAATGGGCCCGCGAAAGAAACAACAATGCACAAAGTCTCGGGCACAAATATAATAATGGAAAGGAGGAGAGATGACCAAATGTAGCCACAATACTCACTATAAAACCCCTCTGCATCATCCCAGTTGTCATGAAGACCATTCCTTTTAAGTCGTAAACCATCATCTTTGTCCTGCATAGAATACAACATACAGAACCTTAGCTTGGATGACAAAAGGAAACCATTCGTGTTACAAGGTCTGAGAACATAAGATATTACAAATAAGTACCATTCACGCTGGATGACATGAAAGAGCAAGATCAAACAGGTGAGTAAATAACCAAATCCTTGGAAAAAGAATTTGATATGAACCAATGAAATTCATAGGGTTAACAAACTGCCCCATAAGGATTATTTGTTATCTTTTACACAGACTACAATATTCTCCTAGGCTTCTAACAGCCATCAGAACCAGCAACAAGTGTGTCATGTAATCAAGGAAAACAATATTCACGGTCATGGGGAGAGGAACACAACGTCAGTGAACTCACAACTAAATGCCATACTAAATTATTTTCCACCAACTGAACCCGTATAGGGGACGCTGTCATAGCTAGATAAGGGGCAAATAACTGAAACTTACTGATTTTCTAACTCCTGTTGGTGTCTCTCCAAAAATATCATCACAAAACTTGTCATCTGACCTCTCACCCTGCATTCAAAATAATGAAATAACATCATTTAATTCACCCAGCCCCCAATAACAGGAAATCCAAATGTTTGATTTCTAAGAATGCAAGTAAAAATTTACAAAAGCACATAACCTTTTCCAAAGATAATTTAGGATATTATCTGACCTCTCAAAGCACAAAAATCCCTTCAATCAATTTGAAACCCCCAAAATGTACTATGGCCAAAACCCTAAATCTTGAATAACAAAAAGCAAAGATAGCTAGCTCATTGTCCCAAATGTAGAGCAAAGAAAAACATACCTAATTAAGGAGAAAGAGAGGGTAGAAAATTTCGGGGAGGTGAAGGGAAGGGCATAAGAGAGAGGGATGAAATCGGGAAAAGAAAGAGTGAGCGAGAGAGAAATACCACACACAGAGAGAGGGAGATTGTGAGGTGACTCCTGGTGCGGCGGCCGGTGGCAAAGTCCTCGGCGAGAGTTAGAGAGAGGGCTTCAAGCTTGGATAGATTGGCAAGAGTGTGTGAGAAAGACTGTGTCACAAATTCAACAAATGTTTTTATTTAATTTTTAATTTTGTGCGATCCATCGTCTAATTAAGCGATCGCAAGGTCATAAAAAGTTTTGTCACAAAAGAGTTCTGCTTCTCGTGAGATCATTTTCATCACCAAAAATTATTTTAATATTTTTATTTTTTTTAATGACGAAACATTCGTCACAATAAATTTATCTTTCATGACGAAAATTTAAATTTCATCACAAATATCGACTATTGTGACAAAATCAATTTTCGACACTAAAAATAGACTTTTAGTGATAAAAATTAAAATTTGTCATGAAAACCTTACTTTTAGTGATGAAATTTGTTTCGTCACCCAAAATTTTGTCAGTAAAAGTTAACATTCTTGTAATGAAGCCTGACAATATTGATAAATAACCAAATATTATAAGGTATATTGTAATAGCGAGGGAACTTAAAGGATATATATGTGATCAGGCGATGATATCTTGTTGTTAGCCCAAGGTTGTTCTACAAACAATCTATTTTGGTTTTGATGATAACAAAGTTTTCTTACTTTTTCAAGACTATTAGATTTTACATTGATATTTCGTTTCAAGAAAATTATATTTTTAGAGTATCAAGGTTTCCTTATTTTAAAATCTCTCCAAGCTTACTTAATCATCATTACTCTTGCTAATTGATCATCTTTTATATTGTAAATATGTTTGAGATTTATTGAATTGGGATAGTTGTTGTTAAAGAACAATTTTTTGTCAAGTGTTGGAAGTGTGTTGGAGTGTCGACACATTGGACCATAAGTGTCGACACATTGAACTACTACCCGAGAGTTGTTTTTCAAAATCTTTCTAAATTTCTTCTAAGTGTTGGAAGTGTCGACACATTGGACCATAGTGTCGACACATTGAACTACTACCCGAGAGTTTGTTTTTAGGTCATTCAAAATATTTTTTGACTAAGTGTTGGAAGTGTGACACATTGAACTAACACCCGAGAGGTTATTTTCAGGCCAATTTTAATGTGTCAGCACATACCATCAATGTGTCGACACATTGCACGATTTTGCAGAAATCCTAGAGCAACGTCAACTCATCCAAAAAGTATCCAAATGGTCTTAAATGACCTCCAACGGCACTCAAACTTTACAAGAAGACCTTGGTGCCCTAGGAGCTTTAAATAGAAAAAGATGGAGAGAGAAACGGTGGACATGTGCGCTATTAACTCTTGCCCTAATTTCTAGAGAGAGAGAAAAAAAGCTTTGAGGAAGAAAGAAGCTCCACCAACCAAGAAAGCTCGTACTCCCACCTGCAAATACTATTGCTTTCTTTGTAAATCTTGTCTCTTTGCACACCTCATACTTCATACTTGTTTATTCAGCTTAAAGAGCTTTTACTAAGATTCCTTTTGTACTCGTTCTTGAAAAACACGTGAGTGTTTGGAAAAACACTTGTCCTACTTGTTGGGTAGAAGAAATCCTCTAGGTTGTGGGGATTTGTGAGAGTGAGTTCAAGTGTAAGCTCAAAAACACTTTGTAAAGGTTCCTTAGCACCCGAGAAGCTAAGGTGTACTTCCTATTTGAAGATAGTGAAGAAAGCCCAAGGAAGTCAATAGCCTTGGGGGTAGACGTAGGCAAGTGTTGGCCGAACCACCTAAAAGTCACGGTGTCATCTCTCTACCCTTATCTCTATTTATTGTTGATATCTATTTATTGTGCTTCTTTAACTATTCCTTTTATCTTCATTATTGTCTTTGATTGTTTAGATCTACTCTCTTGCTCTTTAGAAAAAGGAAAAGGGGATCTCTACAAATTCGGTTTTATAAGAAAAAGGTTAAAAGTTTTTTATAAAACCCATTCACCCCCTCTTGGGTTGTTTTTGCTCTCTCACTTGTAATAGTACTATATAGAGAGTATTTTGTAATAGTCCATGCTTATGTATATATAAGTATGGACTATTTTGGGGTGGTGAAAATTTGGGGTATGGGAGTTAGTGAAAAAGTGAAAATAGTTTATGGGATTGATGAAAAAGTGAAGAGAGAGAATATTTGAATGAATATTATAATGAAAAATAATTATTTGATAGAGAGAGATTATTTTGTAGTTTTTTTTATCAGACTCGAAATTTTGAGGTGCCAACAATTCGGCAATCAAACACTATAGTATTAAAAGGGAAAGTATATACTATATATATGGTTAACAAGGACTTTATATTTGCGTAATGAAGATCAGTCCTTGGTTATTAAACATTTTATAGTTTGAAAATTTATCTTGATGGACGGTTTACCTTTTTATTCTAAATAAAAGGGTGGGAGCTAGGGGCGACCAAGGATGATCAGCTCCTCCCTGGGTGTGACCAGAGGGACTTTCAATCTGCTGCAGAATGTACTTCGGATTGAGCCATAACTACTAAAGCGGGAGGTTTAGACCGTCACCACATTCTCATGAAAGTGCAACTAGCCTTGGTTGCAGTGTGGTTCGATCCAGAGACCTCTAGCCTCTTAGCCGGCCAGTTCCGAGTGAACGTCAAGATCAATTGAGCCACTACTTTTGTGATAATAGACAGTTTACCTTAGAACTATAAATGTTCAAACATTTGTGAGTTCTGACCAAAACGGTTGCACACTTGTTAATGGTGAAATTTTTCCCGCCATCTATATATATATATGGTCTTGGGAAAATTGATCAGACGTCGTACCTTATATGAATATAAGAATCCATAATTTGACCCCCATTTCATTGGAAGTTCTAGAATACATTGAAAGAGAAAAGCTCAAGGTATTAGAAAAAGAAAGGAGTACATATCACAACGCGGAAAGGATGCAAAAAGTAATTGATAGCTGAAATTTGAAGTGTAATATATTAATGAAAATTGAAAAAATTAAACAAATACAGGAGTGAGGTATCACCTATATATGCTCGATTGATCTACATCTGGAAGAACGATCAAGAAAATTGGGCTGCTGAACACATTTTTAATCAACAATCAAATTTGGTCGCAAAAAGTAGCCATTTCTAGCGACAAATAAAAATCGTCATTAATATTAATGCTAATAGCGACCAAAATAATTTCGTTGCATGAAGGAAGAAATAATGGCGAAATCTGACATATTAGCCAAGAAAATAAAAGCACATAGAAAGCTAGTCACTGTAGAGTATAATTATAAATTAGTAATTAACATAAGCTCATTTTTAAATGATATAAACACGAGTACTGTTAAAACTTTACAAAGTGTTTTTTTTTTTTCATTAATTACCGGTTTAAGGTAATATCTCTTGCGGATTGTTTTCGACGCTAATATCATGATTTGAGGCATTAAGAGAGATTTGAGAACTGTCTTGGACTTAACAATGATGGGGTGATTTGGGAGCATAAAGGTATTTGATAGCCGAGCTATATATATAGTTCAAGTTACAACCGATTTGAATTAAGACTGGGATCTCTTACCCGAAAAACTATTTGGAAACACTGGGATTTGTGGGGAATGTTGGGGTGAACCAGAAAAGTTTGGGTAGAGCCGGATCTAAATGTTGGCTAGGTTGGGCCTTTCCTGCGCAGCTTAGGTGGAGGATATCTTTGAAATATTTATCTTTTGATTTTTCATATTGTTTAGGGGTTTTCTTTTGCAACCAATAGGAAATTAATTGCATAGATTTAAGACAAAAGAAACCAAGGGGAGAAAAAAGGAAAACATATTTTTATTTGCATCTTCTAAGTTTTTTTTTTTCTAAGCAATTCTTAATACATATATTAATATCCAAGAACATATGTACAACTGGTAGAATTTAGAAAAAGTCTCAAAGGACCAATGAAAAACCCAATAAGACCTGAAGGCCCTACAAGTTTAATTAGTAAAGCGACTAAAGCCCTCGAAGAAAGGGCACAGAGGCTCCAGAATAAGCTGGATCCAAGAATCCAAAAACTAAATCGGCCACAAGTGCCGAAGACACAAACGAACACAAACACAAATAGCCACAAAGGTCGAGATACAAACACAAAAGGCCACAAAGGCCTAGATACTAACATAAATCAACCACAAGGGTCGAGACACAACATACCCACCACACAAGGTGGCGACAGCTTCCACTAAAGGAGGGACGTAACCCTATAACATGAGTAATTCCCACTTTCTCTTTTCTTAGATTGGTTAGTCGCTATCTAAGCTATGACGCAACCCTGTAACATGAGTAAATGCGACTTTTCTGATCAATAGTGCTAGAGGGATTTAAATTTAATTTAGTGTTAAATTTTTTGGGTAATTTTTGAATTTTTAATGTGATTTTTACATTTTTTATTCTTTGTTTACTGAGTAGATAAAATTGATTTCGTTAATGATTTTTTTCGATTTTCAAAAGATTTTGTGAGCGCATCGAGGATTAGGATTAGAAACCACATGGGGTGAAATTAGTTGAGAATAAAGTCTTTAGAGACTTAGAATAATGGAAGTTTTATTTTTATAAGTTTGTGTTTTGGAAACATTTGAAACTTGCACTACAAGAAATATAGCTTTAGTGACAAAGTTTTGGGTGTCAAACCAAATTTTGTCACCTAAAACCTTTCCATGACAAAAATTAATTTCATCACCCAAAGTCACCCATGAACGCCAAAACCGTCCGGACAGGTCCCAAAACCATTCGACGTATGTCTCGTGTGACAACATACCACACGTCGCGCATGAGTGATGATTAAAATAGTCAAAAAATACAAAATATTGTCCGGACTCACAATCAACCCGTTCAGACCCTTTGCTAGGTGATGAATTCCAAATCGTCGTAACCAAGTGACGTTCAGAATCGTCACAATTTTTTTACAATAATGTCCGGACGTAACATATACAACGTCCGAACGATATCACGTGACGAATAATAATCGTCAGCATATAGTGACAAATTGAAAATCATCGAACGCTTAATCACGTCCGGACCTCCACTAGAGCGTTCGAACATGAAAAAATACCTACGTCCGGATGCTATAGAACATGTCCGCATGCGTATAAATGTTGATTCCACGAGTCATGTGCTTCCACGTTGCAAAACTTCCACTGGAACCGTCCGGACCAATAGATACAGTCCAAACGGGTTTAGTTCTAAGAAGCTTCTCGAATCGGTCATATTTAATGGTGTTGAATTTGATTGGGCCATGTATGAATCTAACAAGCTTCTCGCGATTCGGAGTAGTTTCATGTTTATGTTTTATCACTATTATATATTAACTTATCCTTATAAGGATCATCTTCGACTTGTACTAGACATTATGATTGTGTTTTTCATTCGGTATTTAAATTATGTTTGATATTTCATATTAATTATGTTTTTTCATTAGTTTAAATTTATTAAAATTTAAACGGAAGATTAGTATAATTAAAAGAGTTACTAGTACGAGTGCTATGTTAACAGAACGTTACTGCAATTACAATTAAATAGGTGATTATCCTCCATGGAATTAGTGTAATAATGATTTTAATTTAAATAGTTGATTAGTTATAATTATATTGTGTTAGTGAAATGATTTAAATAAATTAAATTTACTGAAATAAGTTAAACCATGTGAAATGAAAAAAAAAAAAATGTGGCACACGTCCAAACGTATCAAAAAACTATCCGGACGTGTATGAGTGTATGACATGGTTCAAACAGACAGGATAAGTGTTCATACGTATTTTGTAACCGTCGCATGGCTTATACGTGTTTACATTACACGACAATTGACAATAGCTGTCACCGTTCGAACCCAATTCATAACGTCCAGACGTGTCGTGATGTTTATTCAGCCAAACGTGTGCTTCCACGCCGCGCGAAGACAGGGGAAAACCATACGGAGTTACCATAATCGTCCAGACGTAATTAATTTTTCGAACCGTTTTAAACAATTTAAATTTTGGCATTTAATGCGGAGGACTCTCATTGAGCCACGTGTGCTGATAAGCTTCCGGATGTATAGTAACTGTCCGAACGAGTTCGACGGATTATGAAAAACTCGAACAGTTCGACATTTTCATTAAACTAAATGTTTTATCTCTAAACTCTCTCGACCCTCAGTTGTTTCTTTGTCAAATCTTGGCATAAACTCATTCCGTCGACATTCTAATCACATCCAGGTATGTTTTTGTTGATTTTTAACATGATTTTTGCTTTAAACTTTTTGTTTTTTTACAGTTTTACGTATAGGATTTCAATTCTATTGTTTGTATACTACATTATGTGTTTTGATTGATTTTTACGTAAAAATGGATTGTGTTAAGTGTTAGGATTCTGTTAAGTGTATTTGTTTGTGATTTTGTGGTGTTTTGGGTAGTGTGTGGGAGGTTTTGAGACGCTGCCATGGCTGAGTTAACTCGATCATCGTCTAATAGCGTCCGGACGTTTAAATATTTCATCCGAACATCTTAATCATCCGTTTGTACTCCTTTTAGTATAAGGGTGGGCACCGGAATGGACGGAACCGGAATTGCCCATTCCGGTTCCGGTTCCGGTATCCACCGGAATTGGAACCGGAATTTCCGGAACCGGAACCGGAAATTCCGGTTCCATTTCTGGGCTTAAAAAGCCCAGATTTATTCTGGGCCTAAAAGGCCCAAATTTAATTTGGGCCAGTTATTTTCTATTGCCATTATTTTTATACGTTAACAACACATGTATACAATTGCCAAAAAAGAAAGTGATGCTATTGCACAAGTTATCAACGGCCAAACTTGCATTTCTCTCTTTTAAATATTTTATAAAATGCTTAATGTGGTAGTTTTTTCTAATGGAGTCTGCCAAGTGCTAATTTCGTTTGTCAAAATTGCCTTGCCGAGTGAAGATCAAATTGAAGGCCAAAATGCTTTGAAGAGTGACGACCAAATTCAAGACCAAAATGCCAAAATTTGGTCTGTTGCCATCCAACTCCAAAACCAAAATAAACACCTCATTAAAATTATAGCTAAAGTCTAAACAACTAAATTCTAAAACAAAATAAATACAGCCAAATAAACTCTAAATTCAAATTACAAAAAAAACAACTAAACAAACAATTAACCATACAAATAACTAAATAAGTAAACAACTAAATAAGTAAACATTCATCAAATAATGCAAATTCAAAGAAGCAAACTCTAAATTAAAATTACAATGCTCTTTGAAATTTAAAAAAATAATTAAAGATAAAGATTGAAGGACATCCAAATTGAAAATCCCAAACTTCATGGTTCATCCAACATTCCAAGCTTCTCCATCACTACAAAAAACAAAAACAAAAACAAAACAAAACATTTATAAAAGAAATATTAAGACAACCAAATAATCAATTAACAAAACAAAATACTTATGAGAGAAATACTAAGACAACCAACCAAATAAAAAGTCCAACTATTCAAGGCTCCAAGCTTGATTATGTTTAGCATATCCTCAAATTCTCCATCTCTACAAAAGACAAAAAACAAAACAAAACAAAAAAAATTTATAAGCAAATTATTACGACAACAAAAATAATAACAATTAACAATTAACAAAATAAAACATATATCTAGTGTACCTCTATCTAGTCTGTAACTCAAGGGATCATCTCCACCATCCTCCTCGACGTCATCTTCATCAAGCATAGGTGGAGCATGCAACCAATTCTGTGAACATATAAGGCCCTCCACGGTACAAGGTGCCAAAGAAGAGCGAAAACAATCCAACACTCGACCGGAAGTGCTAAAAGCAGACTCAGATGGCACAGTAGTGATTGGGATAGCCAACACATCCTTCGCAATACGAGAAAGAATCTGAAACTTCTGAGAATTCACCTTCCACCACAATAAAATATCAAAACCCGGCACCTTGGGTTCAACATCTTCAATCAAGTATCTATCAACCTCAGACTTACTGTCTAGCAAGTTTTGAGACTGTCGATAATTACCAAGACCTCCCCATAGTCTTTGCTCAATGCTCATCTCATCCACACTTATAGAACTTTGACCTTCACTACTATGCGCTGCTTGGGTTATGCTACCTCCACCAGGACCACCGTTATACTGCTCAAATAATATTTCCAGAGTGTCTCGTACCATGGCAGCAAAGTCCATGCCCTTCTCTCTCCCAAAGTTATTGATAGCCCAATACTCTAAAGTGATGAGTTTAAAGCGAGGATCCAATACCGAAGCTATAAATAAAAGTCTATTCACCTTCCTCAAATCCCCCAATACTTATCATACTTACTTTGCATCCGTTTAGCTATGTCACGAAGCAAAATATCAGAACACGTGGTAAAGGTCTCCAAATGCAATTTAACTTTTGCCAACTCCTAAAAAAATACATTTGAAGTTACATATTCTGACCCGATATACGTAGGGTGACCTCATAAAACACTTTCAAAAACCGAACAAATTGGCGAATGTGCTCCCAATCCTCAAATGTAGGTTTTCCCAATCCCTTCTTCCCATGACTATCTTCGCTCAAAAACATCACTAAGTTCCCATCTCCCTCCAACATATCCTCAAAAACCCCCCGAAATTTTTCAGCCCTTTCTAACATAATATAGGTCGAGTTCCAACGAGTGGGAACATCCATTTGCAAGAAATTATTTTCAGATAACATTCTATCAGACGCAGCCTTTTTGAACCCAGCAAGCCTTTGAGGACTAGATTTGACATACTTAATAATATTCCGTATCTTTGTAACGGAATCATCCAACTCCTTCAATCCTTCCTGAACAATAAGATTCAAAATATGTGCAGAACAACGCATATGAATAAAATCATGATTGCAAACAACTTGCGCCCCTAGTCCTGTATGCCTCCTTTTCAGTTGTTCAATTGCAGTATCATTGGAGGTTGCATTATCAACCGTGATTGTAAGGATTTTCTCAATCCTCCAACCATTCATACATGTCTCTATCTCTTTCCCAATAGTTGCCCCTTTATGATCAGTTACACGACGAAAATAAAGAATTCTCTTATGTAAACACCAACTCTTATCAATAAAGTGGGCTGTCACGCACATGTAATTCACATTTTGGACCGATGTCCATGTATCAGTGGTAAAACACACTCTAGGGCTTTCCCTCACAATTGCATCTTTCAATTTATCCCTCTCCTCTACATACAATTGCATACAATCCCTCATGATCGTATATCTAGAAGGCATCTTAAAGCGAGGCTCAAGTCTAGTAATCATTTTCCTAAAGCCCATCCTTTGCACAGTTCTAAAAGGCATCTCATCCATGATCAAATATTCAGCAATCCACCTCCTAACCTCCTTTTCACTATAATTGTCTAACTTCAACATTCCTGACTCATTCCCTTTTGCTTTCGATGCATCCATTGTCAACCTAGATTGAGACTTATCTATAGGTTTTGTTGCTTCAAATATGGCAAGCAACGTTTGAGATGACTTCTCATACCCGAAGTCCCATGGTGATCAGGATGGCACCCAACCTTGGCCTTACAATGATGACATTTTGCCTCAGGGTGTTCAGGTCTAACAACTGGTACAATCTTAGTGAAGTGATCCCATACAAAACTTTTGCGAATATTTCTCCTTTTTTTACTAGGTTGATCTTCTTCTAGCTGATTAGTAGGACCCTCATCTCCAGGAGAATGAGAAGCACTAACACACTCATCAATTGGGTTAGATGGACCACTGGTACCAGGGCAAGACCCCATATTTGTAGTAGGTGTAGAACTAATAGAATCCATCTGACACAAAATACATTTGATTTTCAATTCATTAACTTCATTAGAGTAACTGAGTAACAATAATTAATTGCAAAATGACTCGATCTATCTAACTCTAACAGCTATGTTCACAACCTAAATCATCTAAACATAAAAAAAAAAATGAAATTAAATCTAAAGTCTAAATAGCTATGTTCACAACCTAAATCATCTAAGCATCATGCATCAACAATAATCAAAATATGTGAAGCATATTCAGGAAAAAACCAAAAATTAAATGACAAAAATATAATTTCCATGTGAAAGGCACAGTTATACACCAAAGTCCAAGAAACCAAAAATCAAACCAAAGGAAACATATTCAGCAAAAAAACAAACTGACCATAAAATGAGAATCCATCCATCCAACTGCCTATAAACTGACCATAACACCGCATCTTGGTTGGAATTCATTTTGGCTAACTTGTAAACCACAACACGTCAAATTGAACACACTAAAATCCTTTCAAATTGCCTTGCTCTCTAAAACAGCCATTCTCAGCAAAAATGCTCATGAGCAATCAAACAATCAGCAAATTATTTCACCCGAATCACCCTTCAGTTATTCAACATTAAGATCATGTGAAGACAGCCTATAATCTATATAAAGTAACTCATATTATTCAAACCCAACATTATTCAAACCCGGCATACCTTGGTGAGACTTGAGAGTGAGATTTGATGCCTAAATGATCAATACCGAATCTGCCAAAAATCCAAAATTAAATTAACAAACCCTAAAGCAAATTAAAGACTAAATATAACATTTACAAAATTAAAAATAACAAACCTTGGTGAGAGAGAGTTAGTGAGAGGTTCGGCCACCAAAACCCAACAATGGCAGCAACCCGCAAGAGAGAGAGAGAGAGAGATTTCGAGAGAGGGCTGAGAGATCTGTGAGAGAGAGAGAGAGAGAGAGAGAGAGAGAGAGATTTCAGGAAAGGGTTGAGAGATCTGTGAGAGAGAGAGAAAGAGAGATGGAGATTTTGGGAGAGAGATGGCGAACTGAGAGATGGGGTTGAGGACTCGAGGCAGTGAGGCATGAGCTAGGAAAAAAAAATTTTGCAGAGGAAAAGTTTGGCACTCCAACGTTTCACGCACAGCACCCTTCACAGCACCCTTCGTGTGGCCTGGGTTGTTTTGACCCAGGTCACGCGAGTTACGTTTTTTTTTTTTTTTTTTTTTTTTTTTTTGGAACCGGAAAATTCCGGTTTCCGCCGGTCCGGTTCCGGTTCCGGTTCCGGAAATCCTCAAAAATGGGTTCCGGTTCCGGTTCCGGAATAGGCCGGAACCGGAATCGGAATTCCGGTACCGGAACCGTTTCCGGCGGAAACCGGATTAATTGATCACCCTTATTTTAGTATCAAAAAGAAATACGTCGTCTTTTAGTTTTTGTCCATACGCTACATGAAACACGTCCGGACAGTGTTATATTAAAAGTTATAAATTTTACTATTTGTGTTTAGTTCGAATGGCTATCCAAAAGTGTCTGGACACGAGGATTTATCCAAACATGAAACGTTGTCATTTTTCTTATGCTCAAATGATTTCATAGTAAAGTTAAATTGTTTTTTTAACTGCTTTAAGTTTGGACAGCTATCCAAATTGGTCCGGACGCTATTTTTATCTGTCCGAACACCTTTTTATATTAAATTTGCATTTTCTTTTTTTATTATACCGTTCAGACTCCTTTATGTTGTTGTTCGGACGTAGTTATAACCGTTGAACACTATTTTGCAGATTATTGAAAATGAGCAAGCGTTTGTGTACCAGCAGCCAGGCCAATGCCGAAGAATCTTCTGCTCAGCTTTATTGTAGGAGGAGCATACGGCAGTCATCATGTCCCGTTCGGTCATTGTCGAGTGGCATATCCAGTTGGCAGATTTCTACGAGCTTCGGTTTGAGGATCGGACGCTTCCAGAGATAGTGGAGCAAGCAAGTTGGCTTCCATTCCTCTAGAGGACTGGGTATGAGTCGAAGAACCTGGTGCGAGAGTTCTATGCTTCTATACTTCAAGCGAGGGACCTTGAGGAGCCTAGTATGGAGGTGACCGTCCGGAACATGCAGATCATATTCTCGCCAAACAAGCTAGTGGATTTTTTGGGTACGTGAGGATGTGACAGCGTTCCCCAACGTGCCAATGACAGAGGAGGGCCAGCCTACTAAGGCTAAAGTTTTTTGGACGCTGCTAGGGTCGAATACGGCTATCCTAGAAGGAAGCAACATGCTTCACGGGCAGCTGCTTCCTTTTTGGAGGATCAGGCACCTGATTCTATGCTCCACCATCGACCCAAAGAAGCACACGACAGAGGTGACTTATGGCCGGCCGAGTTCTTGTACATGGTAGTTGTACAGGGGCTTCCTGTTGATATGGCATCATTCATCTACCAATCGGTCCGTGCTGAGGCCCTGAAGACTGATGCTCAGATTTCGTTGCCCTACGGTGTTCTTCTGACCCAGTTCCTGCATAACTTGATGGTACCCGAGGGTGCCGACGAGCCAAGGGTGCTTCCACTTGGGTCAATTAACAAGACAACACTCTCAAAGTCGATGGCGCAGACACGACTTGTGCTGGGTGCTGCTCGGGCAGCTAGAGCTAGACGAAAAGACCCGGTTCAGGGGACCGAGGAGCAGGATCCTAGACAGGGCTCCTCCAAGGGACTCGAGGGACAGCGGCCGAGTTGGGTGGCGCTATGATGACCGAGTTGACTGAGCAGATGCGAGCGGTCATGCAGCCCACCCATGAAATGATGGGTGATATCAGTTCTCGGCTAGCAACCTTAGAGCGTAAGGTCGAGAGCATGGACGGTGAGTGGAAGAGGCAGGTGGCTGAGGTTCAGTTCATCCTGAAGGGCGTCGCTACCAGTGCAGAGCTAGTTGCCCTGACCAAGTGGGTCGTGTTGCTTGAGGAGCACATGAGGGATGTCCGGGCAGTTCTGCAACTCGCTGATGATTGATGATCAGTAGATATTTTGTTTCTTTTATTATGACATTTGATTTTTTATTATATTTTGAGGACATTTATTTTTATATTATGTTTTGAGTACGTATATTGGGATTTTTTCTGTTGTTATTTTGTTTATATTATGTTTTGTGGAGATTTCATATGTTTATGTTATTTCTATCTATTAAAAGTCAATACAATTTGTTTATGTTATTTCTATCTCATTTCCTAACTCCTTCCAACTTCGTTACACTTCTTACACTCTTCTTTATATTAGAAAGAAATAAAAAAAATAAGACGTCAAAACCGTTCGGACTAGAGGATAACCATCCAGACGTATTACAGAAAGGTCAAACGGTGTCGTACTTCGCAAGAAAAGCATCCGGACGTAATTGATACACTGTTTGGACGCTATTTTTTAGATTGTAGTGTTGAGACGCTGTCGTTTGGGGGTTTCCAAAAGGCACCATGAAATTTAATAAAGCGTTCGAATGTTTTATGGTGAGTTCGGACGTTTTGTTCAAGAACAGACACTGTCGTTTGGTAGTTGCTAAAACGGTGTCGTCAGCTGTAAGTTCCATTCGGACGGTATGAAAATTTAGGCGGCATGTTTTTCCCTCATAAACTTTTACACATAGGTGTCCGAACGATATTATCTGCGTCCGAACGGATTATATTCATTTGAAAGACGGGAAATCGAGGACAGTATAGTGAAAACAATCAAAACTTAGAAATTTGAGAGATTTGAGCAAGAGGAGAAGAGGGGAGCTGATTTAAGACGTCAATCTCATTGAAAATGGTGTGAAGGAGCAACCTATTTGGGATTTTGGATTGGATTGCATTTAAGGTTAGTGGGTTTTAAATTTTTTTATTTTAGGATGAAAAGCATGGATTTTAGGATATCAAAGTATGTGTTTTTCTAAATTTTAGGGTCTAAAATGATAGAAATTGAGTTTGGGTTGGTTGTGATATGTTTATATTGAAATATTTGTCATTTGGGTTGATTTTGGCATGAATTTGTGTTGAAAATGAGTATGTTCGTCAAGAACTGTGTTGTTCGACAATCGCAGTCCGACGGTTTATGTACCGTCGGACGCATTCCAAAATAGGTCCGAACACTTATATTTTATGTTCGGATGGTTATGAGCGTCCGAACGTGTTTTGCTGTGATGTTCATGCATTCATTTAGTAGCCTTAGCCCCGTTTAAGAATTACACGGAGTTTGGATAACGAACTCGGTGTAATTCTTGAATTGTCCACATTATGGACAGTTTGAGTTTACAATATGCGTAATGTGCGTAATTGTATCTGATATTGTGACAAATGTGTTTAGAAATTTCGATGCAAATCTCCTTTTGTCTTCCAGATACACATTCAGCAAATCTCCTTTTATTCGCGAGCGAGGAATTTAAGGTTAAACATTTTTATTCCGTACTAAACTTTTTTTTATTTTATTATTAATTGTGTTAACAACTGTAAATGTAAAATGTAGAGGAGGAGTGCAATCAACAAGGAGAATAGAGCTAAGCTGAAGATTGTACACACATTGGGAGCGAGGTCTTTCCAACGCGCAAGAGCATTGTTAGTAAGTAATAAATTTAAATTTTTATTATTTATTATTTAAATAAATGACTTAGGTATTTTAATATGCACATTCTATATTTCTTTTGGTGTATAGAAAAATCAGAATCTGATGAGATTAGTCCTGCGTTGCTTTATAAAAAGACGCATACTAATAAGGATGGCATGTGGACATCAGAAGATGCACGGAAAAATTTTGTACGTTATAATGTTAGATTTAATGATGCATTTCGTGTGCGTTTATATTCATATGTGCTAGTTTTTATCTTTTTTTTTAATTTTTTAGGAAAAAAAGGAGGCGTTACAGTTGCAGCACGAGTCAGAGGGAAAGTCATACACCGAAGTGGAGATCTTCGCTGAGGTGTTGGGGACGAAAGCGGGTTACGTGCGAGGTTTAGGCCGTTCAATACAGTCTGTTGGATCATCTTCTTCAGTATCGTCCGTTGATTTGTCCCGGAGGTTGGAGGGGCCAGATTACAGATTGAGGAGATTAGAGCTAGACAATTGAAATATGAAGCGCTTCTCGTCAAGCGGTCAGATATGGAGCAGACGATGCGAGAGCATCTGCAGATGATGGAGGAGCAGCAACGGAAGAAAGACAAAGAGCTAATGCAGATGATGGCATAGCAGCAACGGAAAAAAGACAAAGAGCACCGGAAGATGATGGAGGAGCAGCAAAGGAGCCTAGTGGAACAACAAGAACGGAGGATGCAACTAATGGCGGAGCAAATGCGTGAGCAGCTGGTGGAGCAGATTAGACAGTTGCAATCTCGATTGACACCCAAACGAAAATTTGGGTAGTTTTATATATTTTTACTACTTTGTCAGTACTTATCGATTACGTATTTTATTTACTTTTAATAACGATTGCATATTTGTAGATATTTTATTATATTATGAGCATTGAATATCTTTCTATTTATATTATTTGTAAATTATTTTTAAAATTTTAATTAAATTAATTCAAATACAAAGAAAAATTCGAACAGTATAAAAGGTCGTCGAACGGTTATTTGGCGTTGATAACGTGCGCACGCATAACTATCGTCCGCACACATCGCGTTAAATTCTTCTGTCCGCATGGTTATTTTCGCTTGCACACGATCTTTTATTAAGCAAACGTGCGCACGATACAACGATACGTTCGAACGTGTTCAATTGAACAAGCGTCCAAACTTTATACATCATAGTTCGAACGGATTTTGAGGATGACAAATAAAATTTCGTCATAAATGAAATAACAGTGCAGACATCTTTACGAAAGCGTCCAGACTCTATGTATGGATTTTCGGACGATGTTGTATATCCGTGTGCACGGATTGTACATGACGAAATTCATTTCGTCACCTTGGACAACCGTTCGCATGAACTGTCCGAACATATGGAGAGTACGTTCGCAACAGCTCATGCGAACGGATGGATTGTACTGGGCATGACGATTTTCAATGTCGTCGCTTTGGCACAAAATCGTTCAGACAGTGTTGTAAAACGTCCGAACAGTTTCGAGGGACAGAACGCCAAAATTGTCACCCAAAACTTTGGCTGACGGGCTTTAGGTGACAACCGGGTGACAACTCGGTTTTGTCACCCAAAACATTAGTGACGAAATAGTACTTTGGGTGACAAATTTGTTACCCAAAGTCTTTTTTCTTGTACTGTTTGGTGGCTGTTTTTTTTTTTTTTGGTAAGAAATTTCAATAGATGTCGACCAGTACCAAACCACATGTTGCCAGAGAGGTCGCCACTTGATGATCTTCTAGAGGAAATTGGGCCCGGGATATATATTATGTACGTACTTAGAAAGGCACGATATGTGATCTTGCTTTGTGTGGTGACAAACCGAATGAAGTCTTTCAAGTGATCTGGTGTATGCGAATTGAGAATTTTGTTAATGAAATGGGATTGGGATCCTTTACAATTCTATGAATGAAATGCTGTGATTCGAAAAGAGAAAGACAAAGCATATGAGTTTTATCTTATTTAATGCTTGTTGTGTTTGTTCCTTTTCGAATTACATGGTACAATTCGGATAATGAGATTATGATACTAATCCAATAAATGAGTGAAAAAACTTTAGTTTATTTTGCCATGTGTCAGTCGAATTAGGATACTTTAGATGTGATTTAATTGAGCTATCACATTCACCTAAATCAAACTATGTGGAAAAATTGGGCTTTGTACATTTATATATATAGCTCAACATAAAAAATTACAACATAAAAATGATCTCTTCACACTTTAGACGGTTTTTTTTTTTAATAAATTGGGGGAGCAAGACCAAGCCTGCCAAGAGAAGGGAGGAGGTGTCGTCTGAGCTATAGCTCACTAACCTTCCCACTTTAGTTGCTCGTATAGTACTTCACAAGCAAAATTTCTTCCTCAAATGGATTGGCTGGATATCGGGAGTCATGAGCAGCTGAAAAAGATCGATTTCCTCGGTTAAGGTGCATTATAATTCTGACGATATATCTGTTCGAATTATAGTCATCCATAATTCTTGCAACAATAAGTTGTGTATACGTTTTGAGACTGGTAATGAAAAATAACATTTTTTTTTTACAGAACAATAAAGATCGTCCACCAACCACCAAGTAAGCTAGAAAGGAAAGCTTTTGAGAGAAGGTACAGATAGAGATTTTTTTTTTAGGTGCAGACAGAGTTAATTACAATAGGACTGCTTTTCTCTTTTCTGCAGGAACACAAAAGTGTTGGGAAAATGACACGAAAATCAAAGAAAAGAACACAAGAATTTATGTGGATTCAGCCCCCAATCCGGCCTACGTCCACTCCAGACAATTTTATTAAGAACACTTAAGAAAATCACTTACAATAGCCACACCATGCTTTTTCTCTTTTTCTCTCTCTACCCAATGCTCACGCGCACATTACTCCTATAACATAAGTCTCTATTTATAGGAAAAGATACAAAGAGAAACCCTAAGAGAAAAATCCTAAACTTGGAGTGGGGAGCAAGTAAACTTCTACTCAAAGTCTACTTTATTCCAAGTCTATCTTATGGGTGTGGACCCCAACAAATCTCCCCCTCCATACCCATAAGGGAAGAATCTATTCCTGACATCTTTCGGTTGAGTGCATCCCAGGCTCCCATCAGTAGAACCTTCCTACAACTTTAGTGTCTGTTGCTCCCCTTGCTCACCACCCCTTGCATCCTTCTTTACTGGCACTCCAACCTTGTCCTTGTCACCAGACGACCAACCACACTCCCATCTGAGTGTCCTGCACCCCCGCCTAGGGTGCCCTGCATCCCCTGCTTGTACCACCGGACCCATATAGAACAATATCTCCTCCTGCTCTTGCATCTCCACCGCTGGTACCAAGCACCTCGCGTGCTACATGAAGTCGGAGTCAATCATCACTAAGGCTTCTGATGATTTCCCTTTCTCTGCTTTGTACTTTGGACAATTCCGCTTGATATGTCCCTCTTGGTCACAATAAAAGCAGGTAATCTTACGACCCTTTCCTCTGGATTTATCCCGGCCTCCTGTATTCCTGCTGCTTTCTCTACCTCTTTCTGTGATGAGAGCTTTGATCCACTGTGGTCATAAGTTTCCATCTCCTTCCTTCGTGCCTCTTCACTGAATAGAGCATCCTTGACCAACTCATGGTCAATTTTCCATTCGGTGCTAAATTTTCGAGAGAAACAACAAGAGTCTCCCAACTATCCGGTAAGGAACTCAGAAGCAGTAAAGCTTGAACCTCATTGTCGAAAGTCATTTCGACGCTGTTCAATTGATTGATCAGGTTTTGGAACTCACTGGTATGTTCCGCCACCAACTTCTCATTTCGCAGCTTCATATTCACGAGCCTCCTCATTAGTAGCGCTTTATTCTGCGAAGTCTTTGACTGGTACATTGTCTCCAACTTCTCCCATAGTTCAAAAGCGCTCATCTCTTTGGCTACGTGATGGAATACCTCTGGCCCGATCCACTGACGAATCAACCCTATAGCCTTCCGGTTGATCTTCTTTCACTTTGCCTCGTCAATCTCCTCCGGTTTCTAGCCCTTGTTCTCCAAAGGATCATACATATCCTTTGTATAAAAGAGATCCTCCATCCGTGGCTTCTAGCTCATGTAATTCGTAGCAGACAACATCATCATACCAGTAACCATACTCTCTGCCATCTCAATTCACACTGATCGAGGGCGAGTTTCAAAATTCTGACTGCACCATGGATCCGGGATGGCCCAAAACCTTAGGAATCGATCTGACCTGCTCGAAAACTGGCCTAAAAGCCCTTGAATAGGTAGAAAAACCACTCCGGAACAAAACTGGAATCTTTGGAATATTCTGATTCCCCAGAATATTCTCTACTGACGTGGCAAACTGCTAATGTGGCGCTAACTGGGACCCTCTGCTGATGTGGCAATGCCTGCGTGACACTGGGACCCACTGCTGACGTGGATGATGACATGGCAGGACACGTGGGCAGCTGACTGTGTGCGTGTGCGTGCGACGCGTAAGGAGAGTGAGGCCCATGCGTGCTACCTCTCTTCGGCGCATGTGTGTGCGTGGACGATGTCCTCTGATTTACGGTGGAGTGTGAAGGCGCGTCCGGTATTCTCCGACAACGGATTGCGACCTACGGCTTCGTCTCGACCTTCTCTGTAGGCTGGTGCCCTCCAATCTCCGATTGGACCACTTTGAATTTTCGGACCTTCTCTGCTTCCTCCCGAAAAACCACTCCAGCCCCTCGAATTTGGCTCTGATACCACTTGTTGGGAAAACGACACAAAAATAAAAATAAAAAAAGAACACTAAGAATTTATGTGGTTCGGCCCCAACCGGCTTACGTCCACCCCAAAGCAATTTTATTAAGAACGCTTAAGAAAATCACTCTACAATAGCCACACCACGCTCTTTCTCTTTTTCTCTCTCTACCCAATGCTCACGCGCACATTACTCCTATAACATAATTTTCTATTTATAGGAAAAGATACAAAGAGAAAACCCTAAACTTGGAGTAGGAGCAAGTAAACTTCTACTCAAAGTCTACTTCTATTCCAAGTCTATCTTATGGGTGTGGACCCCAACAAAAAGATCAGAAGTAATACATTATATTTGAATAAGGAATGCACTGAGGATTCTCCACAAGGCGATGGTCACGGGGAAAAAAGTCGTGATTAGGTGCTTTCAGATGGGATCTGCGTCTGACCAACCGCCCCTGAATTGTCGGCATATTTGGGCCTCCATACAGTCCTTCCCCTCAGAATCTCTTCTCCATCCTCAAGTCCAAGCAAGTGTTGACACTTAATGACGGCCAAATTACCAACGCTATTGCGTGAGACGGTAGTCAATGACTGGAGCAAGTAGTCCTTCCCACACTCCCTTTTATACTCCAAAGTCATTGCAGAAACCTCGTGGCTTTCCATGATCTTCACTGGAGCACTCTGCAACCGCCCACATCGACTTTTGATTATATTGACATGTGAACATTCAACAGCCACAGATAACATATAACGAAATCTAAAATAGCCAGCTGCAGCAGAATGAGAAAAACAGGTGAACGTAAAACAGGTCAATCTGTTTCCTTCCAGAAACCCAGAACAGGACAAATCCGCGGGACATGTATATGGAACCATAATGCATTCCTTTTAGAATTAGATATGGCTATCCATCTAGTAAACTAAAAGCAGTAATGGAACGACAGACTAAAGAATGAATTAGGTTGAATAGCTACCTCGAGGATCCAGCCAACGTACTTCACATTGTTAACATGCTGATTGGCATCCAAATCATTCCATCTAGTCTGCAAGTTTAAAAGGAAAAGAAATAACTGCCAAGTTATAAAACAACATATGAGCTGCTACCTAGATTCAACATTGGAGATAATTTAATGATTGGTAAAATTAGCTTATCAAATATTGCCCTTACTGTGAACCCAGCACGGACAAAGTCTGTTTCATTCTCGCCAGGTTCTTGTAGTTTTCTGCTATCCTCTTCCGCAATAGAGTTAGAATCCAGAAAGTAAGGCTCTAGTTCCAGTCGAACTTCTTCTGGCATCTTCGACAGCTGCCTTGTTTGTTTATTTACAAGAACATATAGACTGCAAAGTCATCAAAACCAAAAGCATGACAACCTTTTCACACATGATACTGGAAAACTATTATGGGGTCCTATTTGATTATCCCTGTTCTCAGATTAGTTTGCTAGAATTAGATGCGCCTTCAAACACCACCATGCAGCAGATATCAAAAGTTGCATCCAGCTAAATTAATTATCTCTCTGCGAACATAGAGAAGGAATCGACAGAAAATAAAACGTATCAAAAAAATCTTTAAAATACCCTACCTGGAGGCTCTTGCAAGAGTTTCGCCGGTTTTAGAGTCACGAAAAAGGGAATCGCGACGTAAACCATTCCTTCCAGACATGTGGAACCAACCCTGTACTTGGACAGCATCACCCCTGCAAGACAAAAACATAATTAAAAACCATCACTTTCTACTGAACATTGCAAATCAACTTATAAACTCTGATTGTCGCTTCTTCATAACCGCGATGATATTGCATGATAGCTCATAGGGGAGGCTAAACGCGGATATTGTTACATAACTCGTCAACATAATTAGTTCAGACCAAGCGGTACTCTCCAAAATTTGTATACTAGATCTCTAAAATTAATGTTAGCCCTCAAGCACGAACTATACCCAATCTTCATTAATGTTTGAGTTGAAAGCAGTAACGTCTGACTACTTAGAATCAACAATCCCAAGTACTCAGGCACAGGTGATGACTAGAGGAAATCAATTGTTAGTTCATTCTGATCATTACCGGTTGAATAGGGAAAAGTATGTGCATCATATATAAAGTTGTCACATACCAAGTAGGATAGCGATCTACGACAACCTGCGTTCGTTTGACAACCCACATGAGGTTCTTTTTGCTCATCCCTGGCGTTGCACCAAAGCCCTCACCGACAAGTCCAAGACTCTTACCGTGATTTATTGAAGCTTCCTGAAACCAAAAGCAGGAGAAATAAGAGAACTGCTCATGAAGAAGAAACCTCAGATGCATATGCCCTAAAGCACAACAATCGTTACACAACGGGAATTTTGGAAATCAGGCCAGGGAAATGGTTTATATTTTGAAGAGTTAATCGAGGCTATGAAAAAGAGTATGGTCCTTCATATTATGCCGAGACGTCTCGATTCGGTCCAGTTGCTCAAAATGCAGGTACATAATACCTGTAAATGATTCATCAGAGTCTCCAGAGACGATGTACCGTCTGCAACTACTTCATATGATCGAATTAAAAAATTCTGCCTGAACACTAAACCATTCTGATCAAGTCTCCCTGAGCCAAAAAGATCCATGTCTATGTCGGACTGCATTAATGGTTGCCAATCAGGTATCGTCCACTGCTTCTGATCAGGTGTTGTCTTAAGGGAAGTTTCAGGTTACTGGTGTTGTAAACCTAACTTCGGTACCATTTATTTTGGCGTGGGCATCGGCATTTGTCTTGACCTGAAAGCCACCGGAAGCCTCAGCAGATTTTGACTTCATTCCTCCAAAATTGAGGAGCTTGGGGGCGGGCTTTGCTCTAGAGTCTGGAGCCGGAGAGGCTGCAGGAAAGAAAGCGCAAGTAGCAGCGATGGCGACCATGATGAAGCAGTAGAACTCACGGGACTCGGGAAACCTTTTGGCCGGTCAGAGTGCTGTTTCACTCGGAACCTTCAGAAAATAGGAATCACACAGCAACAAACAAAACATCGTTTCAAATGAAGAATAGAAAACAAAGCAAAAACTACTTAATATGTCGTGAGCAAGTTCCAGTTTCCACCACATACGCATGACACACTAACAGCACACATGATATATATGTTAGTAACTTCTACTCACAGGCCGGTTTGCGATCTCGTTAAGTGTTCTTCTTTTTCTCCTTCTATCAGCTAATTTCTCCCTTGCTCTACTTCCCGAGTTTGGTTTCACAATCCAAGACGCGGGAATTTGGCAAGTGAGAGAAAGAGAGGAATGTGGAATTTAGGGCTAGTTCTTGCCTGGGTGGCGCAGAATGGGGAAGCACAAACCTTATTACTTATAGTAATCTCCGTCTTATGACAATCCGCCTCCCCTTCACAGTTACTCTTCTCCCGGCTTAGAAAAAATTATGTGCATGCATGTTTGCTGCCTACAGGACAGTAATATAATAACATTAACAATAACTTACTAACAGGCTAGGCCTTGGCTCGTATGAAGTATGAACTCTCTTTAACGATAAACAACGAAAAGCATGTAGTGTTTTATAAACTATGAACTGAGATCCCAACTATATTCAATCCCACCTAGATGGTTCAAACGTGTACTCTCCAATTACCATAAAATTTGTCTGCACGAACACGATCGGTAAAGTATTTTTGGTTGACTGTACGCAGAAACTTCAATTGGGAAACCAGTTATGTGTTGACTTCACTTGTATTGCTTCCCTAGCTATATTCCATTTTAAGGTAAAAAAGTGAAGAGCGACATTTAAAACTGTTCACTATAACCAATCTTACACGCGCACACATATATAATATGTTCATATTTTTTTACAAATATATTAATATATTAATGCCAACTTATAAATGGTTTAAAGAAACAGCCTTCGAACATAGATTCAGTAGAATAGTATAGGGATCCTCAATACCGACTTGGACACTTTACTCCATCCAATAAAATGTGTGTACGAAACATTGTTTCGAAACAAAGTGTTTTATTTAATTATCTTCACCTTTCACTCAAAAAAAAAAAAAAAAACAGTGTTTTGAATGTTCTTAATTTAGTATATGCTGGGTTTGGGAACAAATTATAACAATGCACCTCATTCGTAGCTACCCTTATAACATTGTAAATAAAAAATTATTATATATTATTGTGATCTAATTTATATCCTTGATGGGGAAAATTAATCTTAAGTACTGTTGCAAGCGATTGAACCCATCATAATTATTTACAGCTAATTAAATATCGCACAGTATATATCTTAGTTATATATAGCCGCACTGCGATGTATCTTTCGTACATATATAGAAGGAACAAATTCCCTATTTCATACCATATTGGTATAATAAACTGTGGGCTGTCTTTTTATCGGTACAAAAAAAAATTAAAGAAGTTTTGTTTAAACCATGGGAAAGATATATATATATATACTCCGGCCGCTAACTGATTCAAAGAGTCAATTGGAACATAGAATTTGGCTAATAGCCTATGTTCAATGGCCGAACATTAATATATCTTAATAGAAAATATTAAAACAACTCTTATACTTTTCACGTTACGTATATTACTGGTGAGTAAATATACATATATATACTATCATGTTCACATGAACGATTATCCTTACTGGTAAGTTAATTAACTAATTATAGCAACTAATCACATGAGTATATATAATATAAGTTATAGCCGAACTGAAATGTATTTTGCATATATAGGTAGGAGCCCCGAGAAAATTACTCGCAATTAACGTACCTTAAATATTATCATGATTAGCGTGCGTCAGTAATTTAATGCTAAAAAAAATTAAAGCAGTACTGTGTAAACTATGGAAATATATAATCAAGCTGAATGATTCAAAGATCGATGGAGCTAACTTGAAAATAGAACTTTGTAGCCATGGAAACCCCGGCCCTCTCTTCTCTTGACAATAAATGAGACACTTCGACTTGACTAACCGCCGGCGGATGGGTCTGATTCAAGCTACCTCATCATCCCCCGGCGCGGCCATGCGATAATCCACTTGTCAAACTACCTCATCATGAGCCACTTCTTGTAGCCATGGGTCTAAAAACAATTTTTCTAGTTTTATAGATTTTTGATAGAATAGTTAATCCATTAATTACTTTTTCTTGTGATACCGTAACCATAAATAGGATTTTATTAATTTAAGTTTTGAAAATTTTCTTTTTATCGAAGCAATTAATATCACTAATATTGTTAAGAGTATTCTATAATTAGCAAGGCAAGTATTTAGAAAATAATTTAATTTTTTTATATAATTTAATATTTGTATTGGAGTGTTGATTTTAAGTTGCAAAGCTTCTTTTAATACTATTAATTCTAAAAATAAATCGAAACTATCTATGTCAAAATATTCACCATATTTTAAAAAGCTTTTAAGATTCAAACAATATTTTTTTAAATCATCATTCTCTAAATATTTGAATTTTTTAACATTAAATAGGTGTAAATATTCAAATAAAAACACAAGAGTATAAAGGTTAGAATAATAAAACCTGACACCAAGATTATAAGTGGTTAAACTTAGAACAATCTTCAGTTAAAATTAATTATATTTAATATGTGATAACTAGAAGAAATTGGATTAGTTTTGCATAGAGAAGAGAGAGAAGATAGAAAAGAGAAGAGAAAAAAAAAATTAAGAAAAAAGATAGATGTCGAATTTAAAATTTAGACTTAAATAGAAAAATTGAGATTAATTTTTTATTATATATTTAAAAGAAAAAGTAATAAAATTAAAATAGAATAATTGTTAAATTGCTCTGCCTCGCAGCTTTACGTCATTTCATTTACTTTTGTTTTATACCTGAATATGTGGTTATTCTCAGACCTATAAGAAAAAAGTTACGCTACGAACATTATTCTACCGTTCTAAGTTATAATAGGCTTGTCTGTGCAATAGAGTTTGTTCGGCGAAATTTTGGCATATTTTTTTATAAAATAATCTTTTTTAAGAAATTATCAATTTTTATTATAATAAATATGAAAATTTTATTCAAATTATATCTCTTTATTTTGTCACTAATTTTCTTAACTCAAAATTTTATCACACAAATGCTATTTTTTTTTTCTTCTGTCTAAGGGTGAGTATTTTATCCGGTTAGTACCGAAAATTTCGGTTCCGGTCTATTCCGGTACTGGAACCGGATCCTAAATATAGAAAATTCCAAAATCGGAATGCCGGAATTTCTTGTTCCGACATTTTTTTAAAAAAATGTTTAGCCTTGTTTTTTAAAAAAAAATAGGTGACCCGGGTCATTTTGACCGAGGTCACGACGTCACGCGGGGAGATTGATCATTTCAGTCTCCCTTCTTCTAGACTTTTCTTCAGTAAGAGTCTCACTTTTTTTTCCTCTTTTCCAGTTTTCCTTCCCGATCTCTCTCACTTGCGCACATATTGTCAACTCTCGCGTCTCTCTCTATCTCTCGCAACTCTCTCGCAGCTCTCTCTCTCTCTCTCTCTCTCTCTCTCTCTCCATCACCCTCAGTCATCTCTCTCTCTCTCTATCTCCGTGTCTCCAGACACCTCTTCTTGCTTCAGAAGGTCCATCTAGTTTCGTTGTCTAGGGCTTTCTTTTCAAAGACGTTGATGAAGATGGAAGTAGATTCGGAGTGCGGCGTTAATCGCTGGATAACAAAGCAAATTCTCAAATCAAGCTACGAGTTGACCTACAAGATCCACATAATACTCAGCCCAAATGTTAGCCTTTCTCGCGGCGGCAGAGGCAGGTAACCTCTCTCTCTAACTCATTTTGAAATTTCCATTTTGTTTGCTGGATTTTGGATTGATGATCAATTTGGGGCTGTTGGATTGGTGATCGATTTTGGTTGCTGGATTTTGGATTTGTGATCAATTCTCATTTTGAAATTTTCGTCTTGGGTGCTGGATTTTGGTTGCTGCCGATTCCTCTGCTTTTCTACCTCTAAAAATGGCTACGACTGCTAATCTATCAACCTCTTCAGCTCTTCTCGAATCGTTTGCTTTCTGGGTATCATTGTTGTCGTCTAAGGATTTCAATTCGTGCTCAAAACTGTTATCATTATTCTACTGCTACCTCTAACACTACCACCGCTGATAAAGAAAATGTCGAAAGCCCCTCTCAATATTTGAAATCTCTGAGATCTTGCAGATATGGAGCCGGAATTTTCGGATTCCGTTTCCGAAAATTCTGGTTCCATTCCTGTAATAAAATTTTCCATTCCAGTGAATACCAGAATCAGAATTGATGCAGAGGGAGCCGAGTCAGACGACGCTGAGCTGTCAGATTACACATTGATGGCACTGAATTACCTTGAGTGGGTAGATCAGCGCAAGGATGGCAAGAAATTGTAATCTAACCTAATTGGGGCAGTTTTCATGCACGTGTCGGTTTTTTGGTCATAACTTTGGCTACGAGTATCCGATTTCGCGCCCATGACCCCAATTCGGAAAGCTCTTTTCAGCGCGCACGTCGTGGTCACCTAGCTACGCTTGGTGCGCCTCGTTTCGAGCCCTAAATCCGCTGTTTTCCCTCTCAAAAACCTATTTTTAGTTATGATTTTCTTTCCTTTACCGTTTAGGAATTATTTCTGAACCCGATTTGGCCAGATTTTGCAGTCTATTTAATTTTGGTAAAATCTCATTAGGGATTGGATTTTAGCTATTTTAACCCGGCTTGTGGGTAGTTTTTTTTTTTTTTTTGTAACATACATGATTATTTTGAATTGGAGAATTCTCTTTAAATTTTGGGATGAATCCTGTATTTTCTTTACAAATGCCTTGTTAAACTAGCCAGGATAATCTCTATTCTATTCTGCGTCAAGAATTGGAATGACCCCATCCGTCCGATACTCGCACTTACTTCTCTCAAGTATTCTGTACTTTTTTTTACTTTACGTCACTTGTAGTTTTACTTCTTTGTTTCTTTTTGTTCCTTTTCCACGGTGTTTTCTTTTTATTGATTGGTCAGGCATCGGGGCCCTTATTCATGTCTTACGTGCTTCTTCTTTCATTTCATTTATTTTTTTCTTTTTTTATTTGTTTTTCTTTCCTTTCATACACTTTACGTCACTTTTAACCTCTTTCTTTCTTTTTTCGTTTGTTTCACCGTGTCTTTCATTAGCGCTTCTGCCATGTCATTTACATCGGGGCCTTTCATATCATACGCGCTTCTGTCATGTCATTTACTTATTTCCTTTTTTTCTTTTTTTTCCCTTTCTTACACTATAAAAAGAGGCCTCTATCTCAGGTGCGACCTTAAGCAAGTTAATTTACCCTTGAATCGGCATTGATCTGGGGGCGGCCGGCGAGGCCATTATCCTCCACCAAAATTCAAATTTTCTTTAATAAAAAGATTTTTCTTTCAAAAAAAATATTTCCAACGTCATCCTCTATTCATCTACCCTTAACCCCTCTCCTTGTGCCACGGTATCTTTAAAGCAGTACTCGATCTGTGTAAACCATGGGAAATAATCGAGCTAAATGATTCAAAGCTGGAGCTAATTTGAAAATAGAACTTTGTAGCTTTATACTGTCAAAAAAAAATTCAATAAAACACAAGAGCTTCTATCAGATATGCAACGCCCCGACCAAAAGTTCAAACGTATAGAGTGACGTCTGAAGGGAGCTTTTCACCCTGCTTACAAGCAAATTCTTTTCAACAAAGAAAATTCAGAAGAAAATTTCATTCCACCACTTAATAATCACAAACAATCCACAAAATGAAAATATGAAAATATGAAATCCAAAAGTCTAGTCAGAGCACTACTCTCAAAATCCTCAAATCTTAAAAGTAAAAGAGGGTCCAAATAAAAAGTTTTTCCAAATGAAATAAAATTACTAAAGTCTCCAAATTAAATTACTACAAAAGTCTCCAGAGGACTCTTATTCGATAACCCTGCAACTTGCACCTTCTCAAAACTACCACTCGAGATCTCCTACTACTCGCTGCCACCGACCGCTAAATCTGAAAATAGAAGTAAGTGGTGAGCTACAACTAGCTCAGTAAGTAGCAATCAATGGGGTAGGGGAAATGAAAATTTTATAAATATAACCAAGATTAAAAAAATGTAGTGAGCAATACCAAATTTAAACATAATTTATAACAAAATATCTCAAGCCAAGCAACATAGTGAAATTATCAATGGTCACAAAGACCTCAACACAAAGACAATGGTTACAAAGACTCCAACAGTCAGCACGAAGATAGCTTGATAGTATGCTCATAACACAAATTTCACAAAATAGGCCAAATTTCAAATGAGTTTCGTGAAATCCAATTTTTACCAAAATTTGTTCAATTCCCCTAACACATCAAAATTGTTTAAAATACAGTGCACGTTTAAAATCCAACATTTTCAAAATCCAAGAATTCACAATAACTCATCCAAACCAGTTTCGATTTGTAAAAGAAATATTTAACAATTGTGCACTTATTTTCCACAAATAAGAATTTCATAAAAAATCTCATTGAAAGACACTTACCTCAAATGCTTAACCTGAAACTTAAAGTTCCTCAAAAGATTGCTGAATAATCAATCAGAACCTAAATAAATTTAAATATCATTCATCAATATCAACATGGAGTTCGAATCATTCTATACGATTCTAAAATAATAAAACTACTACACTAGCTAAAGCATTTCCTTAGGAACACTCTTAGCCTTAGAAACCATCACATAATCCACATTGTAAAATTTGGACAGCCCCTAATACACCATTTTTGCACCTTAATCCATATATATCTCCATTATAAACTAAATGGTAAAATTCCAGCAACACTCATCTCTATCAAACACGAAATTTCCCCAAATCCCACATATTATCACCCTACAGCAACCCAAAATAAATCTCGAAGTCTCGAAATCCCGAATCCAAACTTCCTCATAGATAAGACTTAAAGAAAAGAAAAATACTCACCAAAAGCGTCGACGAGATCAAAAGAGAACCGCTTAATATTGAGGAATTGGCACTATAAGAAACTTTGCTTTAGGTGACAAAATTTTTGGGCGTCAAACCAAAGTTTGTCACCTAAAGTGGCATTTCATGACAAAATATTAATTTCGTCATCCAAAACAATGCAGGAACGCAAAACCCGTCCGGACAACTCAAAAAACGTTTGGACGTATTTCTAGTGTGACAACATACATCACGTCGCGAATGAGTGACATAAAAATAGTCACAAAATACAAACTACCGTCCGGACCTTCAATCAAAAAGTTCGAACCCTTTGTTGGGTGGCAAATTCCAAATCGTCGTAACTGAGTGATGATTAGAATCATCACAATTTTGTCCGGACTCTTATCCACACAGTCCGAACGTACATTACCTAACGAATTGTAATCGTCAACATATAATGACAAATTAAAAATCGTCATGAGTGCCCAATACCGTCCGGACGCCAAAATGACCGTTCCAACAAAAAAATACGTCCGTCCAGACTCTTAAAAAACATGTCCGCACAGATTTGCTTGCTTCTTCGGAGAAAACGTGTGCTTCCACTTTGCAAAACTTCATCCACGTGATGTCAAAAGCATCCAGACCGTGATAAGTCGTCCGACGGACAAAGTTCTAGAAGCTTTTCGAAGCAGGCATATTTAATGACGTTGAATTTGATTGGGCCACGTGTGAATTTAAAATGGGAGGCATCCGAACGCCTTGGAATACCGTCAGACATTCTTGAGCTCATTAAATAGGCCAGACTTAGCCAAAATCACACTTTCACTCTCTTCTCTCAAACTTTTCTCTCAAACGTTTTCATTATCCGTTCGAAATTTATTTTGAGATCTCTCAAACAACTTCAGGTAAAGACCTTCTTCATGAGTTTTGTTTTCAATTTTATTCATTTCAATTTAATACTTTTGAATTTTGTTGCGTTCTTTGGTTTATCTTTGTTGTTTGGCTTGTGGTCATCGAATTACCGTTCGGACGCATGTCGTCCGGACGTCTTCTAAAACGTTTGAACGGTATTTGCTAATGTTCAGATAGTTTGTGCTAGGTTGACCATGGATTGCTCCGAGAGAAGTATCACCAATATCGGGGGACAAATAGTGCAACCAGCTTGGGCAGACGCTTTTTTAGTGGAACTGAGAGGCAGTATTTTGGCAATAGTAGAGCCGACACATTCATTGTGTATGGAGCTCCAATGCCTCTTGACCGGTTTGGAGAATAAATTTGCTCTAATAGATAGGGCTTTGACAGAGGAGCAAATATTATGCAGAGGGAACTGTCCTAGTTGTCTCAGTTGTCCCAGTCTATCCATACCGTTTCGATACAGCTCCAAACACTCAGAATAGTGGTGGATAACATGGAGGAGCATTTGGCGCATGTTCGTGATGCCCTCAGACAAGATCTGGACGAGCTAGCTCGTGATTCGGAGTAGTCTCCTGTTTATCTTTTATCGCTATTATTTTCTTATCCTTAGAAGATCGTCTCCGGCTTGTACTAGACATTATAATTGTGTTTTTCATTCGGTATTTGGATTATGTTTGGTATTCTATATTAATTATGTTTTTCATTAGTTTAAATTTATTACAATTTAAACGGACGATTAGTACAATTAAATGGGTGATTAGTACGAGTGCTATTTTATGGAAACGGTTAGTGTAATTAGATTATAACGGTTAGTGTAATTAGATTGCAATTACAATTAAAAGGGTGATTAGTTATAACGATGTTTAATATAAAAATATGCTTAACTAAATATTTTTTTTTTGTATTCAAAACAAGCAAATTAAGTTAAAATTTGTGTGAAATTACAATATGAAATTGAGCAAAGTAAATTAAATTATTAAGTAAAATTAAAGAAAGTGAAGTAAATTAATTATGTAAATTAAATTATTTAAATAAATTAAGTTTAGGGAAGTAAATCAAATTGAGTGTTTGACAAGCTAAATAAATCTTTTTCATTCGGACGGTTTCCATAGCTGTCCGGATGTCGTTATGGCAGCATCAATTAATACACATGTATAATGAAGTAGGCGTTCGCACATAAAAGAAGCCGTCTAAACCACAATGACTAAAAGCAGCCATTAGGACGTTTGTGACAACCGTCCAAACGCTCTTGTAATCGTCGCATTTCTTACGCTTGTTTACGTTACACAACGACTATAAACAGTTGCCACCGTCTAAACGCGTCACATATTGTCCGGAAATTTATTCAGCCACGGGTGCCTCCACATTGCGCGAAGTCAGGGAAAAACCTGTGACATGCATACTATGACGTCCAGATGCTTTTAATGTGTCGAACTGTTTTAAATGGTTTAAATTTTGGCATTTAATACGGAGTATGTTCATTGGGCTAAGTGTATACAAATACGTCCAAACAGTATCTATACCGTCCGGACGTGTTGACAGATTATGAAATGTCGAACAGTTTGACATTTTCATTTAAACCGAACGTTTTATACACAAAACTCTCTTGACCCTTCTATTTTCTTTCCAAATCTTGACGTAAACTCATTCCGTCGACATTCTAATCACATCCAGGTATGTTTTTTTGATTTTAATATGATTTTAACAATAAAAATTTTGTTTTTTTATAGTTTTACGTATAGTATTTCAATTCTATTTTTTGTATACTACATTATGTGTTTTGATTGATTTTTACATCAATATTGATTGTGTTAAGTGTTAGGATTATTTTAAATGTATTTATTTGTGATTTGGTAGTATTTTTGGTAGTGTGGGGAGGTTTTAGGAGGCTGCCATGGCTAAGTTAACTCAGTTGTCTTCTCCAAAGCGTTCGGACGCTACGTAGTATCCCAAATTGATACGTTGCCATTTTAATAATTGGTCCGGACGCTTTATGTTGCGGTCCAGACGGATTTTAAATTAAATTTAAATAGTTCTCCTTGTTGTTATTCGTTCGGATAATAATATAATGCGGTTTAGACGCCTTTAGTGTCCCTCGGGGATACGTTGTCATCTTGGGGATATATTTGGTCTAGACGCTTGATAGGCCATTCGGACATCGTATAGTATCCCAAATGGATACGTTGTCGTTTTAATCTTTCATCTGAATGTTATTTGTATGTTGTCCAGACATTGTTTTTATTAAATTTAAATAGGCTATTTGGATTTTTTGCTTTCGGATGGATATCTAACGATGTTCGGACGCTTTGTTGTATTTCACGGAAATATGTTGACTATTTGATGTTGTCCAGACACCCTGTTTTAGTAGTCTAGATGTTTTACTAAACTATACGAACCCATTTTAACCGTTTGAACATTTTTATACAAATTAAAAAATGAGCAAACGCCAGCGTACCAACAGTCAAGCTGAGAAGGAGGAACCTCCAGCTTTAATGGTAGAGCAGCATAGAGTGATCATCATGTCCCACTCAATTGTTGTCGAGCAGGACATCAAGTTGGCGATTTCTACAAGCTTTGATTTGAGGATCGGACGCTTCCTGAGGTGGTAAAGCAGGCAAGTTGGCTTCCATTTATCTAGAGGACCGGCTACGCATCAAAGAACATGGTGCAGGAGTTCTATTGTGCTATCTTAGAGGTGAGGGACCTCGGGGAGCCTAGTATGGAGGTCACCATCCATAATGTTCGATCACATTCTCACCAGACGAGCTAGCAAGATTCTTGAACTACAAGAGGGATTTAACTGCGTTTCCAAACCTACCACTGATCGAGGAGGGCCGACCTACGAAGGCCAAGATTTTCCAGATGATGATGGACGAGGATACTACTATTTTGGATGGAAGCTACATGATACACAGGCAGCTGCATCCTTTTTGGTGAATTATGTGCCTGATTCTATGTTCTACCATTGACCTTAAGAAGCACACCACGAAGCTATCTTATGGCCAGGCTGAGTTCTTGTACTGGCAGTTGTACGGGGGCTACCTGTTGATATGGCATCATACATCTACCACGTGCAGAGGCCTTAAAGACTGATGCTCAGATTTCTTATGACCCAGTTCCTGCACGCATGATGGTACCCGAGGGTGCTTGTTCCACTTTGGCAGTTCAACTACCTTTGATATGCTCAGGCCAGAGGAGACTGAAGACAAGCAGCCTTGCTGGGAGAGACAAGAAGGGACGCTGAATGCAGGAGTTCCTGAGGAGACAATGGAGCAGCAGGATCCTAGACAGAGCTCGACCTAGGGACTTGGGGAACAATGATCGGGTTGGATGGACGAGATGATGATGCAGCTGACTTAGCGGATGCAAACGGTCTTGCAACCCACCCATAGCATGGTCAGTGATATCAATGGTCGGCTGACGGCTTTGGAGCAGAAGGTCACGGACATGGACGCTGGGTGGAAGAAAGAGGTCGCTGCACTTAAGGAGGTCCTGAAGGGCATGGCAACCAGTGCAGAGCTCTTTCCCCTATCTCAGTGGGTCATGCTGATATAGGAGCACCTTCGTCGAGTCCGTGACGTTCTTAAGCTGACCAGTGATGATGATGGTGATAATTTTGAGTTGTTTGTATTTATTCAGTTTTATTATGACATTTTTTTTGTTATTATGTTTTGAGGACAACTACTTTTATATTATGTTTTGAGGACATGTATTGAGATTTTATTTGATGTTATTTTGTTTATATTATGTTTTGAGGACATTTCCTATATTTACGTTATTTAAGTTACATTATTTCTATTTATTAAAACTTAATACAACATTATTTTTTGATGTTATGTTTCTAATTCTGTTACACTCTTTCAAACTTCCAAACCACTATCTAAAACACTTAAGGTTATTTCTATTATTAATTAACGTTGGTTTCTTAAAACTTGGTAATAAATTGAATTGTATAAGCTCTAAAAAAAATCGTCAAAAGCCATTCGGACGGTGGCCCTAAACATTCGGACAGTTTACTATAAGCCCGAACGTTGTCATATTGTGTTGAAATAAACGTCCGAACTATTATGGAGTCGGTTCGGATGTTGTTGTTTACAACCAGACATCGTCATTTGAGGATTACTAAAACAGCGTGATGAGAGGGGGAGCGTTCGGACGTCCTAGGTGAGAATCGGACACTTTTGATAGCGATCAAATGTTGTCGTTTGGTTATTTATAAAATGGTGTTGTCAGCTTGAAGTCGACGTTCGGACGTAAATATAGGAGTTCGAACGATGTTAAAATTTTTGGCAACAGCTGTTCCCTCAAAAACTTTTACACGTAGGTTAGTATTCATTTGAAAAAAAAGGAAATCGCAGACAATATAGGGAAAATGACAAAAACTTAGAAATTTAAGAGATTTGAGTAAGAGGAGAAGAGGGGAGCTAATTTTGGACATCAATCTCATTGAAAAGGGTGTGGAAGGAGCAACTCATTTGGGATTTCACATTGGATTGCATTTGAGGCTAGTGAGTTTTAAAATTTATTTGGTTTTAGGATGAAAAGCATGGATTTTAGGATATCAAAGCATGTGTTTTTCAAGTTTTTAGGGTCTAAAACAATAGCAATGGAGTTTGGGGTTGGTTGTGATCTGTTTATATTGAAGTGTTTGTGATTTGGATTGATTTTGGTAAGAATTTGTGGTGAAAATGGAGTCTGGACGTCGAAGAACTGTCTTGTTCAACAATCGTAGTCCGGACGGGTTATGCACCATCTAGATGCTTGTTTTTAGTTCGGACGCTTTGCTATAGACATCTGAAAGCTAAAATATGGCTCGGACGGTTATCAACACATCCAAACGGTTTTTGCTATTATGTTCATACATTCATTTAGTAGCCTTAGCCCCCGTTTAAGTTTGTAATATGCATTATGGACGTTTGAGTTTATAATTTGCGTAATGTGCGTAGTTGTATCTACTATTGTGACAGATGTATTTAGAAATTTTGATACAAATATCCTTTTGTCCTTCAGATACACATTCAGCATTGAGCGTATACGCTTGCCTTAAATAGTGGGTGTTTATGCTCAATATTTTAGGCGTGTATCTGGGGACTGAAGGGAAATACTGTCGAAATTTTTAAGCATCGGTCATAATGGTCGGGTCAATAACGTGCAGTACGTGATATTGTAAACTTGAATGGGATAGGATCTATCACCCGAAGAAATTGAAGTTGAGTATAGGGCTGTTCACCCCCAGTGTGGGTGCCAATTTTGGCCAAAACCGGCACCAAACAGATAAGGCAATTTTTAAATATTGGCCACCTACACCTACACTGTTAATGGCAAAAACTGGCCCATAGCGTGGCGGTTCCCGGTTAACCTGCATTTATATTGGGCTATTTTTTTAGCATTTTACGCACTTAGCCTAACTATATATCATGATGTATGCCATAGTAAAAGCCTCTTGCTTAACTTTTTGCAATAGAACGTTGACAAATTCCAAAATAAGACCTGAGAAATGTATAGACCTCTAACTATTAACTGGTATGAAACTAAAATTACTCCAAAAAATCTGAAGGTCACTATGAATATGGGCGTAATGCTAGTGTTGTGGCGTTTAAGGTTTATTGTGTCTATCAGATAAAAAATTATAAAAATATCTAATCATTTTTTCTCCTCCACTCAAGTTAGATAATGGAATCCACAAGTTCCAAGTTTCAAAGTTAACTAATCATAATTCTATCCGAATCTTACTAGTCACCAACAAGTCACTGCCCAATCCTCGCCCACACCCAAACACTACCTTCCATGTCACTCTTAGACAATATCGAACAGAGTCACAAACTTCCCACCGACAGACCAACGCTCAAATATTTCGTCTACAGTTTAGCTTGATCCAATGGCAAAAAAAGAAAAAGAAAAAAAAACCTCAAAAGGCAGAATTTGGAAAGCTTTGGGCCCAAGGGTCTTGTCCACTAGGTTCTTCTTCAGTTCAGAATCACAGTTCGATAGCCTAAAGATCGAGAAGCAAACAGAATGTCAAACTAATTTCCCTCGAGACGTTCTGGTGCAACTGTAGTTGCGAGAAAGACTGTTGAAGACTTGAAGAAAATGAAATTGAGGGAGGGGGTGCGACTGTGAAGATGAAATTGGAGGCCAGGAGAGGAGGGGTATTAAATGTTAATATAAAAAAAATTAAAAGAAAAACACTCCCAGTTTAACGGTACCAGTGAACCGGTAAGTCCATTGGGATTTTCAATTTTGAAGCCACCAACACAGGTTAGCCCAGGTATCGGGAACCCAGTACCGATGCCGGTGCCACCGAATTTTACCGGTGGCTTCAACACCTCTTGTTGAGTATGAATGTTATCATTGTTTGCATTATTGTTTGTATTTTCGTCTTTGAAGGAACAATATGGATAAGAGCTGGATTTATGAGGCTGATAGATTGAAAAGTGCGAAGTATAGTGATGGTGTTCGGGATTTTATGAGTGTTGCCCGTAGTTATGCAGATAGTCGGGGACTGATAAGATGTCCATGTAAGAGATGTAAGAATGTGTTGTTCCAACGTGTAGACGATCATTTATTCATAATTGGGTTTGACCAGAGTTACACTCATTGGGTATTTCACGGAGAGTCAATTTCAGAAGTTTCTAACCGGGTAGTGACTTTAGAACCGAAACCGAGCAGTGAGGACTTCTGAGGAAACATAAATGATAATATAAGAGACATGTTAGAAGATTTTGAGGTTGGAGGAGGGTTGATGAGAACGCTGTGAAAATATGCTAGGTCCTGAAACAGTCGAGTTGGGGTCTAGAGACGGGTTTTTTGAGTATACCAAGTTATGGGCGGATGCTGAGTGAGAGTTGTTTCCCGGTGTAAGAAGTACTCGAAGTTTTCTTTCGTTGTAGGTTACTTCATGTGAAATCGGAGAATAATTTGACTGTAAAGGCATTTGAAGATGTGTTGTGCTTAATAAAAGATACGCTGCTGGAAAGGGAGACACTTCCTAAATCTTATTATGAGGCAAAAAAGTTAAGAAAGAATTTAGGATTTAGCTACGATAACATACATGCGTGCTTAAATGACTGTGGATTGTTTTGGAAGAGCACAGTGAGTTACAAGAGTGTCCAGTGTGTGGGGAATCGAGGTGGAAATACAGTTAGAATAGCAAATCAAAGGTTCCTCAAAAATTGCTGCGGCATTTTTCTTTGAAATCGAGGTTACAGATATTATTTCTATCAAGGCAAACGGCAACAGATATGGGGTGGCACCAAGAGAAGCGTGTGATTAAGATGGGATGATGAGGCATCCTGCAGACTCTGTGGTATGGAAAGACCTCGATAAGAATTATGAATGGTTTGGTCGGGAATCTCGGAACATCCGGTTGGGTTTAGCATCTAATGGGTTCAATCCGCTTGGCAAGTCCCAAAAATGATATCGACGTCTACTTACAACCATTGATAGATGAGTTAAAGACTTATGGGAAAATGGAATGCAAACGTACGACGCGGCCGTGTCAAGTTCATTTAAGTTGCATGCTGCTTTGCTTTGGACAATAAATGACTTCCCGGCTTATGGTAATCTCTCGGGTTGGAGTACGAAAGGACGGTTAGCATGCCCTAATTGCAATGCAAACACAACGTCATTTTGGTTGAAACATGGGGGCAAACATTATTTTTTGGAACATTGCCAGTATTTGCCCGCGATGCATGGGTGGAGGCATGATGTGACATATTTGATGGGAAAAAAGAGTTTAGAGTAGCGCCTGAAGAAGTCACTGGAGAGGAGATACTTCAACAACTTGAATCGTACCGTTATGTTCATTTGGGAAGACTTAGAAGCAGAGAAAACGGGCTGACAATGCGTTAAGTTGGACAGAATGCAACATATTCTTTGAGTTGCCGTACTGGTTAGATTTGAAACTTCGACATAATTTGGACGTCATGCACATAGAGAACAATATTTGTGACAATATATTGGGAATTTTGATGAACGTCGATGGTAAGACTAAGACAATGCTAGTGCTTGGCGGACTTAGCATTAATAGGCATTAAAAAGAGTTGCATTTGCAAGTTCGGGGTCAGCAGGAGGTGATGCTTCAAGCATTATTTACTTTAACGAAGGATGAACGTAAGAAGTATTGTAAAGGGTGTCAAGTTTCAGATGATACGCCTCTAACATATCCGGTGCGTGAATATAAAAGAAGGGAAGATAATAGGTATGAAGAGTCACGACTCACACGTGTTGTTGCAGTGACTATTACCGACAATGATAAACAGGTTGTTAGGAAACGAAGTATGTACAGCGTTGACTGAGTTGAGCTTATTCTTCAAAGACTTATGCTCAAGAACAATTCGTTTAAATGTTGTGGACCAATTACAGAAGGGCATCGGAATGATTCTTTGCAAGTTGGAACATTATTCCCTCCATCATTTTTTACTATTATGGTTCAATTAGTTGTTCATTTACCTCAAAAGGTGAAACTTGGGGGTCCAGTTCAATTTCGGTGGATGTATCCAATGGAGAGGTATATGGGGAAGATGAAGTGTTTCATTAAGAACAGGGCACGGTGTAAGGGCTCCATAGTAGAGAATTATGTGTTAAATGAATGTCTAACTTTTTGCTCAATGTATCTTGGTACGGTTGAGACAAGATTTAATAGAAAAGACCAAAATTATGCCGACATGGATGATCGAAGTTGTCATTTTTCTGTGTTTACTCAAAGTGTTCGACCACTGGGAGCTAGTAAGGGTCAAGATTTGAATAGAAATGAATTTATAAAAGCAGTGGTACGTACTCAACAACTGTTCAGAAATCAGCCAACATATAGAGTAAGCACTTATAAGAATATTTGCTTACTTACACATTTATCAGTTTATTATATTTTAATTTATTATAAAATATCTTATTTCTTTATAGCGAGCACTTGGAAGAGATGAGGAGGGAATCACCAATAAATGTTGATAGGAGGCACGAAGAAGAATTTCCGTTATGGTTTAGAAATTGGGTATTTATTTAATTTTGTCTCTATTATATGTTTAATTTTAATTGATCATTTTTTTTAGATTCAAGTTAACACGTATTTACTATTTTAATTCAAACTATGCGCAATGAAAATTCGGGCTCGGTGTCGGATGATTTGTATGCATTAGCATCCGGTCCGATCAGCGGGCACTTTGTTATTCTGGGTGTGTAGTGAATGGAGTTAGGTTTCACACGGTCTTTCATGAACAGTTTCGTAACACTCAGAATAGTGGTGTAGTTGTTTCGGGGACCATGATGGGAAGATGTTGATTTTTACGGTCAGATCATGGATATTTACGCGTTGCGTTATTTGCGGGGGAATTTAGTTTATTTACTAAAATGTGACTGGTTTGACTTGAGTACTCAAAACTTAGGTCTTGATAAAAGTGGTCAGTTTGTTAGTATTAACACATCCCGAAAGTGGTACAAAGACGACCCGTTCGTGCTAGCTTCTCAGGGGAATCAAGTGTTTTATATCGATGATATGAAGTTGGGCGGTCACTGGAAGATTGTTCAAAAGATTACCCCTAAAAACACGTATGATATTCCACCTATTGAGGAGGAAGCTAGTGAAGATGGAGAATGACCTTCAAACCATGAAGCATACTAGGAGAATGAGTCTATTGAGCTTTTTGTGGACTTTAGCTCATTTGACATGATCCCGTTGACTAGAAATGACGTCGAGGCTTATGTGCCGGTAACCGATGAGAGTGTCCACAACAACGTGAAGTAGAAGGAAACGATGATTCCTCGAATCGTTCAATGAAGATTGTAGTGATTCTAAAGAATATGACTCCGAGGACTAAAGTAACTTTATCGTTTCAATTTACTTTGTGTCTATTTTATATTCATTTTGAGTAACATAATTCATTGTGTTTTTTTTTCTCTAATATTGATTTATTTGGTCACAGGACAACGTCATGCCAGCGGGAGGGAAACGTCTTCCGTGCGATTCATCAGTTCGAGCTGAGAGTAGTCCCGTACACTAGCAGTGTCGGGTCCTTCACTTAGGGCTAAGAATGAATTATCGTCCCCTAGCACAGCCAGTCTAATAGGCACCCAGAGTAGTTGTGTGTGTAAGTATCTTACCCCGTCAATCTTGATTAAATATTATGACTTTTAAATTTCTATGCTTAACTAAATTTTAAATTTATTGTTCTTTATTTGTAGCGATGTCCGGAATCAGACACGTTTGAGGTAGTACGCGCGGGATTGGCTTACTCAAGGCTCGCTCCGGAGGAAAGCTGACTTTTAATATCCCTGATGGACATACGGGCGGTGATGACAAGGCGTCCTCAATGCTCTCAAGTCATATTGGTGCGCTCGTTCGATAACATGTCCCATTTGAGAAGAGTAAGTGAAGGAGGTCCCCGACGAGATTAAATCTTACGTGATGAACCGAGTGTTGGTAAGTATAATTTATTAAATTTTAATTGTTGAAACTTTTATACGTACTAACTATTATATATGTTAAGGATGACTTCCAACTAGATTACGAACGAACAGAGGATCGCATCACTGTGACGTCTACGATGAACACAGTGTACAGGACGCACAAAAATAGAATGTTTCAGCATTACTCGGTGTTCAATTCCAAAGAAGAGGCGTTAAAGCACCCGTATCCCGATATGAATAAGGAAGAATGGACTCGTGTCTATGATTTATTTGTGAACGAGGAATTTCAGGTTAACCATTTTTATTCTATCCTGAACGTTTATTTTATTTTATTATTAATTGTGGTAACAACTGTAAATATACAATGCAGAGGAGGAGTGCAATCAACAAGGAGAATAGAGCTAAGCTGAAGATTGTACACACATCGGGAGCGAGGTCCTTCCAACGCGTGAGAGCGTTGTTAGTAAGTAATAAATTTACATTTTTATTATTTATTATTTAAATAAATGACTTAGGTATTTTAATATGCACGTTTTATATTTCTTTTGGTGTACAGAAAAATTCAGAATCTGATGAGATTAGTCCTGCGTTGCTTTATAAAAAACGCATACTAATAAGGATGGCATGTGGACATCAGAAGATGCACGAAAAATTTTGTAAGTTGTAACGTTAGATTTATATTTTTAATTTTGTAGGAAAAAATGGAGGCGTTACAGTTGCAGCACGAGTAGAGGGAAAGTCATACACAGAAGTGGAGATCTTCGCTGAGGTGTTGGGGACAAAAGGGGTTATGTGCGAGGTTTAGGCCGTTCAGTACGGTCTGTTGGATCATCTTCATCAGCATCGTCCGTTGATTTGTCCCGAAGATTGGAGGAGGCCAGATTACAAATTGAGGAGATGAGGGCTAGACAGTTGGAATATGAAGCGCTTCTGGTCAAGCGGTTAGATATGGAACAGACGATACAAGAGCATCTGTAGATGATGGAGGAGCAGTAACGGAAGAAAGACAAAGAGCTTATGCAGATGATGGCGGAGCAGCAATGGAAAAAAGACGAAGAGCACCAGAAGATGATGCAGGAGCAGCAAAGGAGCCTAGTGGAACAACAAGAACGAAGGATGCAACTAATGGCAGAGCAAATGTGTGAGCAGCTGATGGAGCAAATCAGACAGTTGCAATCTTGTTCGACACCCAAATGAAAATTTGGGTAGATTTATGTATTTTTACTACTTTGTCAGTACTTATCGATTATGTATTTTATTTACTTTTAATAACGATTGCATATTTGTAGATATTTTATTATATTATAAGTATTGAATATCTTTCTATTTATATTATTTTAAAAATTTTAATTAAATTAATTCAAATACGTAGAAAACCATTCGAACTGTGACAAAGGTCGTCCGAACAGCCCTATTCATTGATAACGTGTGCACGCATAACTACTCGTCCGCACACTTCTCGTTAAATTCGTCCGTCCGCATGGTTATTCTCGCGTGCACACGATCTTTTAATAAGCAATCGTGCGCACGATACAACAACACATTTGAACATGTTCAACGGAACAAGCGTCCGAATGGTATACATAACGGTTCGAATGGGTTTTGAAGATGACAAATAACTATTTCGTCATAAATAAAACAACAGTGCAGACATCTTTATGTAAGCGTTTAGACTGAATATATTACCGTGCGGACAATATTATATAACCGTGCGCACAGATTGGAAAAAATTCATTTCGTCACATTGGACGAACCGTTCGCATGAGCTGCCGAACGTATGGAGAGTACATTCGCACAGCTCATGTGAACAGATGGACTGTACTGGGCATGACGATTTTGAATTTCGTCACTATGGTACAAAACCGTTCGGACAGTATTGTAAACCATCCGAACTGTTTCGAGGACCGAACACGAAAATCGTCAACTAAAACATTGGCTGACGAGTTTTAGGTAACAAACCGGGTGACAACTCGGTTTTGTCACCCAAAACATTAGCTGACGAAATTAGCACTTTGAGTGACAAATTTTTTTGACACCCAAAGTCTTTTTTCTTTTAGTGTGGCCTCCCAATGCTATATACAAAATGAAAGAACCCAAATCAAACCAAAGGAGTTCGACCCCCACCAAAATTCAAACCAACGTTACCTACCTCCAAGATTACCCAACCCCCTGCGATTTCGAGTCTCCAAGCTAGAGAGAGAGAGAGCGAAAAAGAAGAGAGGTAGAGACGAAAAAAAATATGATTTCGAGTGGCGTTTTTCGAAGAATAAAGGAGATCAGTGGTGGATGCATGGGGTGGCGGCCCCCCACGGATGAAAGGGGTGCCGGCCCTAGGCGGCCGCCACCCATTGCACCGCCAAAAAAAAAACTACATGTTTTTTTTTTTCATAAGTTGGCCTGGGCCCAATCCCCATAGGCCTAGGCCAACTAGAGCCTTCTACAGACTACAGGGTGAAACAGCGTCGTTTCACCCTCTGCCTTAAAAAAAACTCAAAAATAAAATAAAATAAAATAAAATTTGAAACAAAAAAAAAAGTTTCAAAACAGTGTGAAACGGTGCGTTTCACCCTGTTTTGAAAAAACCCCTCCCTCCCCCCTCTCTCTCTCTCTCTCTCTCTCTCTCTCTCTCTCTCTCTCTCACGCGTTTATCCCTCTCTCTCTCTTCAAATTTTCTCTCCATCTCTCTTCTCACATCGTCACACGTTCTGCGTTCAAGCTTCAGCCATTGCCCGTGCCCCATTACCCACAGGCCACCGCCGCTGCCAGTTTCTCCTACGCCAGCTGAGCCTTGGCCACCAGCTTCTGAATGTGTTGCTCGTGCTACACCACCGCACGCCCGCACCAACCACCACTCACAGTCTCACTAGGTATATTAATATAACCATTAACAATTTAACAGGCAGTTTTTTTCTTTTAAACTCAAATTCTCTCACCTCTCTCTCTCTCTCAGAATTAATCAGCAGGGCTGTCAGGGCTCTCTCTCTTTCACATAATCACAATATGTAAGCAATTTTAATTTTTATGCACTACAATTATTTCTCAATTAGGGATTTCTGACATGAAATTGGGGATTGTAATGCAATTTAATTTTTATACTGCAATTATTTCGGAATTAGGGATTTTGACATTTTGTGAAATTGGGGATTGTAATGCAATTTAATTTTTATGCACTACAATTGTAATTTTTGGTAGTATGATTTTTAATTAATTTGATTATAATGTCAATTGAATGCAATATAATTAGATTGGAATTTGAATTTGAATTTGAATTAGGGATTTTGACATTTTGTGAAATTGAGAATTTTTTTGGTAGTATCATTTTTAATTAATTTGATCATTGTAATGTCAATTGAATGCAATGTAATTAGATTGGAATTTGGATTTAAATTAATTAAATTGGAATTTGGATTTAAATTAATTAGATTGGAATTGAGATTTTTGAGTTGTGATTGTGAATATGTGAATATCTAAATTTAATATTTTTGAATCAAAATGTTTTATGTTTCGATTTGGTACTATAGTTCTTTTTATGTTTTGGTTGTACTTTTACATTTATTCTTCGGGTTCCTCTTTTAGAACGTCACATGCTGTCAACTGATTGATTGTCTTCACTTTGTTTTATTTTATTTAGATAATGAATAAGTTTGTGATAAGAAACCCACGCATCGTAGAGAACAAAGTCATTTTGCAATATTTTCAGAAGATGCAAAAACGTAGTATGCAATTGTCACCTCTCTGTCGCAATACATAGTACGGTACATATATTCTAATATTTTTAATACTTTTAGTCTTTAATTTTCGATATTGTGACTCTAAGACAATTTTTTGTGTTACGAATGAAAAAAAAAAATTCTTGTCATTTCGCCTTTAAAATTCGACCCCCTTGGATTTTGATCCTGGCTCCACCACTGGAGGAGATACATCTTTTAATCTCATTAGGGTTCGAATATAGCAAGATTTTAGGCGGAAATGGTGAAGTGATTGAAGCTTTAAAAGGAAAATTTGAAGATCTGCAAATCAAGGGCAAAATCAGCAGAACAGGAATTCTTTTGCCTTTGAACTAGAATTCAAACCGAATCTAGAGGAATAAGGAGATGGGGAAAAGATTCAGTCCAAAGGGTGGTGTTCAAGGTTAATCAAAGGGACGATCAGGAATGTATTGTTTTAAATCCTGATCGTCCCTTTGATTAACCTTGAACACACCCCTTTGGACTGAATCTTTTCCCTTAGGAGATGTGGTTGATGATCCAGATGAAGTAGAAGCAGATGCCCGTGGAGACGTTGTTGACATGGAGCTAGAATCTGGATCTGCCTCTTTGAAGATCTTTGCTTCTGGGGAGTTTGGTGCGAGGTTCAGTATAGCTGGAAACAAATCAAGACAACAATTACAAGTTATACATGTAATTAAGGGAAACATCGACCATAATCCTGCTAGACCAAACAAACTATGCATGCATGTCACAGTACTATGTGAGGTCTGGGATTCTTATCTCTGTATTTTAATAAGAGAACATTCATTCTCTACTAGCAAAGTTCGAGTAACTACAAACCTGGGCAGTCGGAAATTTTGGCATCGAAGTTACAAGCCGAATGCATTTGAAGGGCCAAAGTGGTATTGACAGGAAGACCCATGAAAGGGTAAAACACAAGCACTTGGGCTTGCTGGCTTTCAGCTTCTCGGTGTCCTTGCAGCACTCTGGTGTTGGCTTCTTCGCGGTGCCGCTCACGAACGGAATGCAAGATGCAAGGTTGGTGAGCTGGTCAGCACACTCTTTCTCATCTTCCACCGTCGTTGCTGTTGATGCCACTGCGGCCAATAAGGCCACCACGACGCAAAGCACCATCATCACCCTCTTGCATGTCATTTTCCCTCGAGGTTTACATTCACGTACTAAATTTACCTTGCAGACAAGTTTGTTGCTCACTCTCTACCTCTTCAGTATTCTTTCCGTCTCTGAGGTTTGTTTGGGGTTGGCTTGTAAGCCTTTTACCTCTATGTAAAGAATGATGTAACGCCTGACCGGAGGAGGAGATGGCCGGATTTATGTGTACGGATGCCTTGAGAAATGGAATCCCACATTTCAAGAAAGACAGTTAAAACTATTGAAGATTGCAATCCCAAGAAAATTCAATCATTCATTTCTAAGGAGCCCACAAGTAAATGCTATAATTTAAACGTGCAGGCAAAGAACATATAGATGGGCTAGTGGAGGACTTCAAATCTTAGGTCTGATATACATAACCGATTATTTCATGCCATGTGATGGACTGATGGATGCTTCCCATTTTGACATTTGAAGCCCATTTCAATGTATTGAGTACCCAAGTAAGCATTATACACTCTCGCCAAGAAGACACAGACAAAAAAGAAAAAACCAACCTACTCCTTCATTTCCAGCACTTCTCATGTATTCCCGCCGGCCCGAGTGGTCCGAGTCTCAGAGAGTTGGGTCGCCAGATTTTGTAAATTGCTGGCTTTACACTGGATTTGAATTGGATCCATCAGGATATCTAACAATATCGACTCGAATACCAGTACCGTAGCTTTTACTCAGTGTTCTATCTTTCTTCAACACTCCTGAAACATCAAAATGATTAATCATGAAAATATGCCAATACCAGGAAGCTGACACTTCATTTCTTTTTCTTTTTTTCCCTACCATCTTTAAGACATTGCACCCTCAAACTACCAATGTTCTTTGCACCCTAAACTACCACTTTGACACTTTGCACCCTCCATTTGACAATAATACCCTTGAGAATTAATGAATTGACAACAATATCTTCAATATATGCAAAAACCATTTTAGTCTGAAAATTTGATAAAGGTGCAAAGTGTTAAAAATTGGTAGTTAGATGCAATGTGTCAAAATTTGTTTTCCAATTGAGTAATTCTATCCTTTCCTTTCAAACAGAGACACTTTCATTGTTCTGTCCAAGATTTTACGAGTGTAGTATTAAATTCTATAAAGCACACATACGCCTCTTTCTTTTCAAATGGAATCATCCCATTCGAACGAAAAGTTTGGTAAAAAAGTTAAAAGGAAGATAATTTAAATAAATTTTTTTATATTTATTATAATGAATAATAATAATTTAATAGGAAAAAATAAATTATTTGTAATTATTTTATTAAGACAAACTTTTGGCAGCAAACACCTCCTTAGATAGGATCTCAACCCAATCTTCAAAGGGACATCAAATTGCTCGTCCACTTGTACTGCCACAACTTCCATTGCAAATAAAATAGAATAATGCACATGACAGATACAATAAAGGAAAGAGAAAATGTGCGCGGATGAATTTCAGAATCTCATAAATAAGCAAGGCCGAATTTCACACATAATCAATTAGGCTATATATTGAAAAATTGCAAAATACCAACTCCATTTACAGAAGGTGCGAACTGCTCTTTACAAGGGAAAACAAATAAATTAACCCTTCCCACTTGCTCTTAGAAAATTGCACTCACTACCTGATTATCTACCGTGTGGAAGATTAGAAGGCGAAAAATGAACAGAATAAAGTGAAAAAAAAAAAATTAAGATTAATTAAACTGTACAGTGTGCTATACAGTGAGTAAACTGTAATGTTCAATATGCGTCTTGATTATGGCTGTCGTCCTTCAGTTTTTGTTCTGTGAGAGGTCATCCTGCCTCCCATTTGAGTCGGATGTCATTGAAACAGGAGGCTTTGAAGAAGCAGATGGCGGTGGGGGAGCTGTAAGGGCATAAGTGAGTCTGGACGATGAGTTTTCTATTAGACCAGCGACTCCTGCAGCAGCAGATTGAGCGTTTGAAGGTAGGAAAAGATCATGTTTCTGGTCTTTATAAGCACTCCAAACCTGCAAATCGGGAGCCATGATCAGCAAGTTACACCCACTAAATCAAATATAATTGACACAAGTTTCTAATTTACCAAGGATCAGACCCATAAGTACAAGCACAAGTCAGGAATGGTGGGAACAACAGAAAGACAGCAATTTACATTTAAAGGAATCTATTGAGGTTGATGCAATAGACACTACAATGGACAAGAATCTCATCATTAAGTTGTCTGTTTTCTATTACTAAGCAAAGAGAATATAAGATGCACAGGAAATCACAGAAAACCTGCAGTGAATAACGCAAAAACTCTCTCCAGACAGACATGTCAACCGCTTTGCAGAATATACTTAATAAGTATACTGAACAAGAACAAATTGCAGCAAAAATATAGCAGTAAGAAAAATCAGAACATGTGTCGCAACTTACATCAGAAGCATTTAATATATCTCTCACTTTGGTACAATGAGCCCCTTCAGTTGCAAATGCGTGCAAAACCTGGACCAACACATTCAAACCAGATAGTTCTAAGCCACTGAAAATAAATGGCTATATTTTAGCTTCACAGGCGTGAAATGCACATTTGAGTCAATTTCCAAAAAATCATGACGGATAAGAGGAATTAAAATAGGAGGTTCTGCTCTCCTCTGGTGGGATCAACCCAAGACTTTCCCCTCTTAAAGGAGAAGACATAACATAGGACTATAACAGCCCGTTGTATACTAGAATCTTGAAACATGTTCAAACACTACAAGAAAGACACTCAAAACTTTAGAGTTAATAATCATTGACTACCAAAAACAACACGTGAAATAGTCAAAATGATAACCATACTAACCTCAATTGCAAGCACCCTGCCAATAGATGCTTCAGATTCATTCCACTTCATCTGAGAGCAAAGTCCATTCCTTCCCCCAGCCCTCCAATCAAGAAGGCCGAGAAGTACTTCAACAAGGCCAACCCTGCATAAAGCATGCAATTTCTTCTATTATCAGAAAGCATAGAAGTATTAAGTTTGATATGCTGAGCATATCACAAGATTAAAAGTTCCTTTGAGAAGATTCTTCTCAATAAGGTTTATTTCATCTATGATAAATGCTACATCTGAGAAAGACAAGTACAATGTAGGAAGTGTCCCCATTGTAGTTGAAACATTAGTCAGAAGGCAATAGCATGCTGTCTTCAAGTTCGAATTTGTAAAGACCCCCTGACAAGATAAATCTTCACATGGCATCACATTCTATTGAGTCTTAGGGTTAAGACAGTTTCTAAATTGTGTCACTCAAAATGAAATGGAAGGCAAATTTATCCCTAGGGTGGATCTAAAAATCCATAAAATCACCAGTAGGAATTCTTTTCATAATCATATTGGTATCAATTATTTCTTGGGTTCTCTTAACTGTTCTATAAATAAAAGTTAAGGAGTTACAACACAAATAAGTTAGAAGTCTATTGCTCTACATAGATGTATGCTTCAATGAATTCAAGGGATTTAGACACGACTGATGAACTTGGAGTGATTTGCATCGGTAAGCCATGTGTGTGTGCCTAGATTGTCAACTTCTCTCTGTTTCTTCTTCTTTGGTAAAAGGTTGCCTTTTCATTACTTTTCTTTGTTTCACCAGGTTATTAAGGCCTCCAACGTTCCAAGTTCGAATCAAATCCTCTTCCTTGCACATCAAACCCCATATGCTTTCTCACCACTTGCCATCAGATCACCCAAGAAAACAAGCCTTTGAAGTTCCATTACTTGCTGCTGCCCAAGAAATCCAACCTGCTTGTTCCCTATTTGAGCTCTTCTTTGCCAGTCAATCTTATGTTCTCAAGCCCTGAACAAACTACAAGCCTAAACCATAACCCCAAAATCTAAACCTTTTAACTTTCAAACCGTGCAAGCCCATGAGCACAAGCAATCTATGACAATATCATTCCAAACATTTGGTTACCAATTCCCAGCTTTTACAATTAATTTTGCTTGATTTAAGCATATTAATGAATAATGAAACAGCATTCCCATTTTTTGTGATTATCTCTCACCCATGTCCTTGCTGGGAAAATTTTCCTGTAAAGAAAAATATGATCAACTCCCCTCATTATTCTCCCCAAACTACATCCAATAACACATCAAGATTAGTGTTTCTTTTCCCTAAAATAGAACAAAATCAGTTTGCGGATTGATTTTAAAGTCGGTTAAGTCATAAACTTTATGTTGAAACTAATAGGAGGATACAATTTCGCAAGAATAAACTGTCACTCTCACTAGCAACTAGAAAAATGCAAGTTCAATCTATACATAAATTACATACAATTAACATGCACTTTTTCCGCACAACCATTCAATTATGTCGGCCTCTGCCTATCTAGCATTTGACTTGGTGCAAATAACAGTTTTGACATTAACTTGAATTGGAAGGCATAGACCACATCACGGTTGAAACCAGAAGCAAACTTTTGGAAGAATTCACCTAGACTATTGCAAGTTACTCACTTGAGTCCTTGTGCAACAAGAGCATCCCTAGCTCTATTTCCAGCAACCACAACACGTTTTAGCGTCTCAAGAGCTAATATGCTTCCACTTTGCCATCCTATAGCTTTCATTAGAAGAGGAACAACCTGAAAACAACATGGACAGGATTCAAGAAAGCGTACAAATTAAGAAACAAAAGCATAGCATTACACATGACCAACACGATTCATCACCCCTAACTTCTACCCCCTCACCCCAAAAGAAGGCAAAGCCCCTGAAAACGAATTCAACACACAAAAAGAAATCAGAGTTGACAGTGTAAGCACAACATCACTGCAATCAAAGACAGAAATAAGTTATTATTCAAGAGAGCAGCAAATTTCCAAAACCTTCCCAATGCAAAGCTAAGCGGAACACTGTCTTTCAGGGAAAGAGGAAGAAGATAAAAGAAAATTGTCCACTTAGCAAGCCAAAATTTTCCAACCTTTTGGAATCAAGTCAGCAACCATCGTTTATATACAGTTTAAAACGGTTTAATCAACAAGAACAGCAGTATGTTGGCTTTTTCAATTATAATTAAAAAGCAAAACAGCATTTTCGAGCCAATGCATTTTTTCAAATTTGCTCATATGCCCATCCCTTTCAACTGAGCAGACATGGTTATGTTATGGATTCTGTTATAGTATAACATATATACCTGAGGAGTTCCTACACTAGTTGCTGCCATAGCTTCTGCACATGTAGTACTAGCTGCAAGTTGATGTAGCACGCGTAAACAACTAAGACGCACACGTTCTTGTGGGGTTTGGGACGGCTGTGTTGATCCATCGTCATGTTCATATCCTTTATCACCGTAGTTTCCATTGCTTACCTCCTCTGATGCCATTGTTTCTCGTCTTCCCTCATAGGCAACAGCTGCCACTAGTTTCGGCACATATCCAAGATATCCAACATGATCTGCAAGTCCGGGGTGCACCCGCAATAATGAAACCAAAGCAGCAGACAGGAGCAAAGGAAGCTCAGGGTCCACAGGCTGTGTATCATAATGTGTGGCAGCAATTGATGATAAATACTGATCCAGGAGTCCTTCCAAGAACCTCTTTGGATTTCTCAGTGGAAATTTGGGATCTTTTAAGAACAGCCTGACATAGATTCCACCAACCTGC